>VWZO01017279.1:716501-813220 GCA_013396975.1 Bucco capensis
ATGCATAGATGGTCCCCACCAAAACCTAGCATAGGGCTCAAAAGGACAGAAATACTACAAAGTTATAGTCATTTTTCAGAGCAGACACAGCTTTTGCACAGGAGCAGTTGCAACACTAAGCTCAAACATCTTCATGCCTTACTTTGTCACACGTTGGCTGGGAATAAATACATTCCTTCACACAGCAGTTACAATGATATTTAAAGAATGTTATGAAGTGCTCAGAAACAATAGTGATAGAATGATAAAAATAAGTACAAAGGCAGAAAACTGCTAACATGTTTACTGCAAAGGAAATTTCAGTTCATTTCAGATCTCTTCAGAAAATTCTTACTCAGCCACAAAATTTATATAAATGATACAATTTCTCACTAAGGTTTAATTAGTTCTTAAAATGGGTTCAAACTAAAGAAACAAATATTGTCACTGATAAACAATAACAAAATTGAAGACAGTATATTGCTCAAACCTAGAACGTGAGAGATCTGGTTTCAAGCCCTGGCTCTACTACAGCTCTGTTACATAAAGGGAGCAAGGCCTGTACACTAGCCACTCTGATGGTAGTGTGAAGCCCATAAAATAGAATGGTAATTTTCAGACTTGTGATTATGGCCAATTAACAATTATTACTGTAAAACCACCGCCTGAAAGTTTGTAATCAGCTGCTGTTAACAGCAGTTTTAATATTTATAGAACCATCTACAGCTTAGCCTTTTTTATACTGCATTAATGAAACCCAAGGTTTAATGATGGCTGGCACCTACATCACAATCTTATTTTTAAAATGGTCTCTATGTCTTAAAAAAATATGACTAACTTGGGATGGGACAAGGCTAGAGGGAAAAATTTGCTAAGCATGGTTTTGTTTGAACTAGTTCTACAGCAGCACTTTACAAGGCTTGTTACCAAACACAGCAGATGATCCAATAAAGTCAGAAAGTGCACATGCTCACATTTTCAGCCACAGGCACTCAGCACTGCTCTCTGTGCACTGGAATATCGCAGCAGTCAAACTGTATTTGGGCACTGGACATTGTCTCACACTAGCCTCACTATAAATGATTCTTCAACTAGAAAAGAAAGAGATCTGCACCCAGTTGAGAAAATGAAGGTTATGTCATTAAAAATCAAATAAGATGTATTGGAACATATCTCTGGCTGCATCATGTGAACCTGGATCGTTCTTACAGTTAGAGATGCACAGGTAACAGGGGTCATCAATGTGTGATCAATAACGGACTTTTATCAGTCTTCTTCATAATTAATTTTCATTTACCTACAAAGGAAGCCTGAATATTTCACCAAACTATAGGATTCCTCAGAGAGCTGAGACTCAAGATGTAGGATATCTTGTATAATCTTCTGGCAGGTCACTTAATCTCTCTTACTTTCCCCTCCCTTTGAAAGCTGTATTTTGTTTCTCCTTGTCTTTGTTTGCTTTGACTGTGGAGGTGGTAGTCTATTTGGAATAAGGACTGCCTTTAACACAGACAGTCAACTGTTTACTTGTGACCTCTGAAAGATACTGGCATAGAAATAATATATATTTAAAATGCTACTCATCAAATCACTGCAACGCAAAATGATTATTGGATTCTATTTAAGTTGGAGTTTTATGACAGAAATAGCCCATTGTGTGCAATTATTTAGTATCTTACATTTGAAAAGATCCTTCTTTTCCTGCAAAGCTGGGTAACAGCATCAGGAATAGTAAAATGTTACTTAAGGCATAAGATCTCACAAACTGCAAAGTACTGTGTGGTTTGTGGGTTTTGGCAACTGTTCCAGGTCAGCAATTCTTAAACACTGGTGATTTATGAAGCCTTTATCCCATAGATTTGCAAGATAAACTATTTTAAGAATGAAACTACTAGAGTGTGTTTTAAAGGGTAAGAAGGGATAAAAAAAATAAAAGGTAGCTCAAAACAGGAACTTCCTTACAAGGCAGAACACTAGTCCTGTTTCAGTGAAAGTTCTTATCATGTCACCTGAGTGCTTCACAAATTTTAATGAATTAATCCTCTATGCTTTTGTGAAGAAGAAAATATTATCCTTTACATTATACTTACAGAAAATCATAAAGACTGTAAAGCCCAAGCATTCCAGTACATTTAGTGGTTTCTAAGGGTTTAAGTTTCTGACTGCTTAACTCTAGGTTTAGCTTCCACGAATATGCTATTTTTTGCAGCTCCTCTTTGTATGGAGTTAATTTTCTTAAGTATACTAAATACCTCATTCTTTTTTGCTGAACTAGGAAACCAGATGAAAAAAATTATAAAACTTTAAAAATTTCAATAATATATCACTAATATATTGAGAATTAACTTACCTAGTACCTTCTACATCTGTTTGACCATAGATGAAGAAAGAACCAATTAATTTGTCTAATCTTGCTTGATTTTTGTGGACTCACAATCCTATTGTTCATGGACATTGTTCCTTCAGAAATCCATTCTCTCTCCAAACTGGCAAGTTGGAGTTGTAGAAGAAACAGGAGTAGTTTCTGTTACCACCCAGCATCCATATTTTACTCATATTTGTGCACACATTCCTCAGTCTCACATGGACCAAGGAAAAATGTCAAATCTCTTTGATCTCAGCAGTGTGCCATTAAAAATTGGAAGCATTCAGTGATTAAGTTCTACATCCCACATACTGAGAAGAGAATTAGAAGTGGCCCAGGCAAGTAGAAACTCCTATTACTTTATGGAAAATGTGCTCTAGTTTGACTCTTACTCAACAAAGACAAACAATAACAAGGACATAAAAATCATAAACCAAAAACATATATTTGGACATGTGTATATATATATATAACACTTTTATAATATCGGGCTTTTGAAAAATTTAGTATCAAAGTATTTTTCTCCTTTAATAACAGTTAAGCTGCTTTGGGAAAAAGAGCCCATATCAAACAGAACTCTGTCCATTAAAGAAAACTCCTACCTACAATGAGGCTGTCTCCATGTGCTGGTCTTTAACAGGAATCAGCCACTTTCTCTCTCTCTCACACTCCTTACAGAAAGGAAGACGAGCTCTGCAACCATAAACCCTGAGTTAGCAGAAGGAATAATACAGTGCAGTCTTCTTATTGGTCTGATGTGTTTGGTTTTCTGTCCAAATGTTGCATGGGGATACAGCTTGGGGGAGACGTAATAACTGTATGTCTACAGGGGTATGTATCAGGTATTTTAAGGCCTCTCTAGAACAAGGATATAATGGGGCTTAAGATGTTTGAGAACTGACAACTAGACCTTTCTTTTTTTCCTGTGTTTGACAAGAGCTGTAGTCTGCTGAAAAAGTCTGACGTTGAACAAAATTATACTAGGCCTCTTTAGAAAATAAAGAACTAGCAATTGTTCCATCATTTCAGTCTTTATATAGCAGCTGCATGGTGACCACCTAATGGATCAGTTATACTTCCTGCACTGCTTCAGGTATCTTCTGTCCTTCTAACTACACTCAAAAGTAAGTTTTGTTCCTTTTGCTGATCAGGCTCTACCCTAGCCATCTTCCTTTGCTCAGGATTTCTTCCCCATAACAAGTCATAAAACTGGAACAACTTACTCAGGAAGCCATCACAGGTGTTCACAGAAGTACTTGCGTGTCTAAGAATGAACACTGAGACACACCTTCCTCACGTGAACAGTAAAGCTCCATGTCTGATAAGACCTGACCTCATTTCAGGCACTATGCTGTACTTCATTGCCTCTACTAACTAGGGATGTGGAACAATACAACAACCTTGAGAAAGTTCCAAAGGGTACCCAAGTGTCCTTAGAAGAGGTCTTACAGATTAATTGCAGTATTGTCTCTCCGGGAATTTCTAGCAGATACTCTGAAATCAAGCATGTGACTTTTATCAGTAAGGACTAAAACAGAATCCAAAAAGCCACATCTGGATTAATTTCCAAGTTCCAAAGATAGGCAACAATGCATGGTGCATTTATAACTATTGCCAGCTGGTTGTAAGGTGATGTTTTGCTGCATTTGAGGTAGAAGGCAAGCTGAGGACTGGGAGCAGTCCTGGAGCATTATTCTTTCTATCCTTTTTTTTTTTTTTTAAAGTCCTGAGAATAAATCACATTTTCCATTTGCCTTATTAAGTAGTTAAAAACAAATTATGATCCACAGTAAATAACCAGAACTATTTGACAACATCTGTTTGATCTTTAGACAAACAAAAGAACCCTTGAATCTTTTGGAATCCAATGTGGTTTTACATAACTGAAGATATACTCTGTTCCCAAACTTGGTAAGCTGAGGCCAAGTAGTCAGAAGAGTCCTACTGAAAGCATGGTCTCCTACCTTTCATAACCCACTTAAAACAGGAGGCTCTTTCATTAAATACTCTTTTGCTAAAATCCTCCTCTTTATCACTTCCTTTGGAAGTCACAATTACTCAGCCTTACTCCACAGAAGCTAATATATTAAGAGCTAGAATATTCTGTGGTAGGGTCCGTAATTTTGGACAGGTGGCTGGATCCTCCCATTGCTGTTGTCAGAAGAAAACAACATGCCCACTATCAACACGAAGATCTGACAGCGTTCCTAGACTTACAGCCCTCGGGAAGGGTCAGCACTGGGAAGGCACCCAGCCCAACCTCGCCGCCGCGGACTGCTGACGCAAGGACAGGTTGTTAAAACTAACTCTGTCTCGTCTCGATTTGAAAAGGAAACGCGCCCCAAGCGCCTGCCGCGCTGGGCAGGCCGCGCTCCGCGGAGCGCCGCGGTGAAACTCTGTCAAGGCTCCCGGAGAAGGCGGAACTAGCCTCATAGACATAAGACACCCACCGGGCCGGAGCGCCGCTAGAGTACCGGACTAGGCCCCTCCCCGCCGGCGGGGCTATAGCTAGTGCGAGAAGATAAAGCGCCCCGGGTGGGCACATAGCGCTGGCCCGCCTCCGCGCGCTCATTCAGAGCGAGTGACGTCAGGCGTGTCACGTGCCTGTGTGCGTCACGCCGCGCGCGCGGCCCCCTCCGCCAATCCGTAGGCAACGGTGCCGGCTGAGCGCGCCGTCCTGCGCGGCGTCGGCAGCCAATCCCTTCTGCCGAGGAGGAGGGACTTCCTCCGGGAGCCGGAAGCGGGTCTCTCATGCGAGCGGGTGGTTGAGTCTCGCCTCGGAGACGTTGCGGGCCCAGGAGCCGCCGCCGCCGCCTCCTCCTCCTCTTCCTCCTCCTCCTCCTCCNCGGCGGCGGCGAGGCCCCGGCGGCGGCGGCGGCGCAGCGAGAGGCCCCGGCGCTAGCGAAAATCCCGGCAGGAGCGAGAGGCCCCGGCACCAGCGGAGACCACTTTTCCCTTGCCCGCCCTTCTTCTCTTCATCGAGGCCCGGTCCGAGGGCGGCGGCGGCGGCTGCTAGTGACAGGTGAGCGCCAGGGACTTGCCTGGACCCGCGCCCTCCCGGCGGCAGCGCCTGCTCGGACTGCTCCTCCTGACCCCACCCCATCTCCCGGTGTGAGGGGGAATGGCGGAGCTGAAGGGGAAGAGGCACTCCGTCTGTCCCACCATCCGCCACCCCCCTCGCACCGGGGAGGCGGCCGGAGCCGCCATCTTCCCACCCGAGGCGGTTCCCGGGGGAGAGGGAGGAGGAAGGATCCCGGCTCGAGGCCTTGATGGTGGTGGGGGGTAGGGCGAGGGCCAGTGCCGCTGCCGCACTGTGGCCTCGCCGAGCAGCGCTTGCTGCCCCGGCTCCGAACGGTGGCCGGGCAGCGGTCGACTGAGCTTTGCCCCCCGCGTCGGTGTGGTGTTGCTGAAGCTTTCTGTGGGCAGCGAGTGCGAGCGCCTTTGGAGGCATCGAAGAATGGGCGAGGGCTGCGAGGGCATGCTTGAAGTGCCGGCTTTGTAGCTCTGTCCGATTGTCCACCCTTGCCAGATGGAGAGCTGTGACCCCCTCGAAGAGCACTGCTGGAGTAAGCGGCAGGCGGTGCCAGCCTTTCGCTCCAGGCAGATGCAGGGCAGCGCTGACTTTTCACCAGAGCTGTGTCCCGAATAGGTGAATTGATTGTGCAGGGCTTAGCAGTGATCGCAGGTTATGAAGCCGTACTTGTAAAAGCAGCCACCACACAAACAGTGTTTTGCCCCTAGGATTCAGTTGTCGTTAGGCCTTCACTAGCTGCTTCAGCTGAGTTGCTTTCACTCTTAGTTTCAGTTTGTGCAGATGCTCAAAATTACTGTGTAGCTTTGTATGCAGTTTAAACAGATGTGCACTTGCCAAACAGTCTTGTACAAGATTCCTGTGTGGTAGATAAGTATAATTATTTTTATTCTGCAGGTAAGGGAATTGAGGCAAAGTGGTTAAGGCTTGCCTGTGGCCACACAGAGCTGTTTTCAAAACCACTCTTTAAACTTGAGTCACAGTTGGGGTAAAACCATGGGAATTCTGGCTTCCGATCCTGCATCTTGTCCCTGGCCTCATTTTACTTGCCTCTGAATCCTTAGTAAAATTTGAGTAGGAATCTTTATTAAGTACTGCCTCAGGATTGCTGTTGAAAGGTTTTAACCTTTCATGTGGTTTAAGTTTTGTGTCACACTTATCTGGCTTTTACAGATTGGATAAATTTTCAAAGGTCAAAGCATGTTGTGTTCTTTTTTAAACTTACTGGAATTTCACAACTCTAGGGTTTTCATTCTGGTCTGGTAACTGTTTTTATCAGTTGAACTTTCACTTGTTTCCTGGCTTGTAAGCATTTCTACAAGTTAATTCTTGAGATATGAAGCTAATCAGCTTAATCACTATAGCTATTAGAAGACACAGATAGTTTAAATTTTTTTATTTTATTTTTTTGTGGAAACTGAAAGGAAGAAGAAAACTAGGATGAGGCCTGATAAAGCACGTACAGAACAGTATGTGGTTTATATGTGTCTATAGGAAATTCTGTGCCTCTAGGTGTGTTGCCATTTATGTGTGTATACAATTTATATGGCAACCAAAACTACTCTTATGTTTAATTGCTCTTATATTTTGGGGGCCTTATGGAAACTGAAAAAGAAGGTTTGCGTAAATGAGCTAATAGAAAACATTAGACCTCTTAGATGTTCCTAAATAAGTGACTGTATATTTTCATGGTATATAATTGGGTCCTTAAGTGCACATAATGTTCTGGGTTAGATTGAATTGTTTCCCTTGTAATTCTTTCCTTTTTTTCTAGTGTTTACACACAAATGTCTGTGCAAGTGTGTTCTGCCTTGGTTGCTTTTTATGGCTTGCTCTAATGCAAATATATGCATAGAAAGGTATGGATGACTGATATGTACATGTACTGCTTATATATGTGGCTGGAAGTAAAATCTGCTTCAGCACAGAGCAAGAATGAAGATCTGGAACTGGAGGTAGTTGTGGGGGCTTTTGAATTTGGTTTTTTTTTCTCTTTGAGATACGCAGTAATCACATAGGCAATTTCTGGCTCTGATGTTTTACTTGATTAGAGTGAAATTAACTGCTTGGTTTATTTGAAATGCAGAATAGATACAGTCAGATTTGTCTGTTCTGTGGAGATCTGTTGCTGTTTCTATTAAGTTTCGTATCTGTTGGTGGCTTTGGCTTTAAATCAGTTGTGAGTTTAATTGGCATGGTAACATATACTCTTTGTTAAATATTTATTACACTACCTCACCAAATGCAGATGCTAGACACGGAAAAGGCATGTTTCTGGCCATAGTGCATGACAAATCTAAAGTGACAGTTGAAAGGTAGCAAGGAAGGGGCTATAAAGGACAAAGTAATTAGGTGTAGAAGGGTTTCTTGAGCTTAATATTTTTAAAGTGGGTGACTTTTCAGCCCTTCAGTGCTATTAGTGTTTAATTTCACTATGCCTGTTTACATTCATCAAACATTCACATCCTCGTAAATTAACAGGTAAGGTACACAATTAAGCATGTAGAGGGCTTGGCTTATCCTTTCTTGTGCCTGTGTTGGAAGTAGCAGATTTGGCAAGGGCGGCAGCCTTATTGATCCTCTTAAAGAAGAACATTCTTGTCTTGGAGATGCTCTGTGAAGGAAGGTGCAAAGGTGGCTGTAGAGGTACTTAACAAATGCAGTGTCAAGAAGGCTATTGCTAACACAGAAGGAAAGGCAAGAGAGACATGAAGAAAGCAAAGAAACATAGTTTCAAATCTGGAGAATATCAAGCTTTCAGAGTGTGTTTTGTTTTTATTTTACATCTTTGTGTGTGCATGTGCACACATAAGGAACTGTTACATGATGCAAGACACTTTCAAAAATTAGGTTTACATAGTGTTCTGTTCCTTTAAGCATTTACTAGCAAAGTGATGTTTTTAGACGATGAGTTTATGTAACTCTTAGAAATAAGTGTAGAAAATAATTATTGGCTGTGCTTATTCCTGTATGTAATCAGTGATATTAAACTGAGTATTGCAAGTGCCTTGTGTTTGCATTCAGAATGGCCATGCAGGTAAGAGTAGGAAAGGAAGGATGTTACAAAACAGGACGTTGTAAGGAAGAAAACTAACTCCTTCCCCTGCAGTTTTGAAAGAGGCACTAGTGTGTGGAGGACTCTATAGAGGATGAGAGTAAAAGCAACCCTTGTAGTAAAGGCCCTGGAAAGGTATTTGAGCAATGTTGTTCCCAAAGCAAGGCATATGTGTGCTGAAACTAATACTATCATTTTAGCCTTTATAAATCAAGATCTAGACAGGTGGATTTCACCTTGTAAGCCAGCCAGATGTAAAACTTTGTAAAACTTTGAAATAATGCTAGTTTTATGTGATACCTCAAAGGCAAAACACGCATGCGCACATGCTTCTGCCCTCTGAACTAGTAATGTGTTTTATCAAAGGTGCCAGTTGAAAATGTTGCAAATACAGTTGTAAGCTACTGCTTTGGGGAAGTTCTGTTTTCTTATGTTTTAAGTCTTCTGTGCTAAACTGAAGGCAAGCTAATGTGTCATAACAGCCAAACACAAAAATAGAATCTCTCTGAAGCATTTTCTTTGAATACAAAACTGTAATATTTCACCTGGCTAATACAAATAATTTGGGGCTGTAAATACTGGATAATTGAAGAAGACTCACTGCTATTCCAACAGTCTGTTTCTTTTTCTTAAGGATATGCAGGCTCTTATCATAAGGATATGATAAAAATCTATTGAAAACCAGGAAGTTTGAGGAACTTGTTAGAAGCAGGAGACTAGAAGTTGATTTCTGTACCTCCCAGTCATGTAACTTAATCTAGCGAAGCTCCACAAAGTAGTGCAAAAGAGAAACAAATTCTGTTAAGAAATATCAGCTCTGAACCACTTAAGTTTTGGTGATGTGACGGAGCCAAAACCTGGTCTTTCTTGTATGTATGTTCCGTGCCTGTGTTGCTGTTATGTGCCCTTTCTAAAGGGAGGTGTCCCTTCACTCTGTTAGGAAGCAGGTGCTACAGAGTAATACCTGCAGACAACAGAGGTACTTTGGAGTACTTAGGTGAGGTGTGACTGTGTAACACAGCATAATTGTGCGATTAGGATAGCCATGACAGTGTTCCTTCTGTGATGTGTGCTGCTGCAGGTATTCAGTGCCTGGGTATGTGTTTCAGGAACAGCAGTTAACTCCGAAATTGGAAGTCTGGTAGGGGTTACTAATATGTGGTTAGCTACTTGGCCTAGAACATGGCAGGGAATTGGGGAAATGCTGTTTTGATGCCCTGATGAATCACCAATTTCTTTGAGCCTTAATCTTTCCTAACGCTGGTTTATGGTGGAGGGCTGGGCTATGCATATTCTGGATCCTGTCAGTCCAGCTCCTTAATGGGTAGCTGAATGATGTAATACAAAAGGAATCATTGGTTCATAAGCTGAATGGATTGCCGCCTCTGCACTTCCAGCAACTCTGTTGTTATTCACGTAAGGCTGTTGGCATGTAAGGAGCTAGTATGTCCTATAGTAAAGGTTTGCTCTGGATTGCCTTTGTGGCCATCTAGAGCTCATGGATATCTTGAGTGTTGGTAGGGTAGTGGTAGCTATACACAACTTTTAGTTTTGGGCTGTTGCACATATAGAGAGGTAGGCATCGATCTGGCGTGGTGCTTATGATGAATTAGACCCAGAATTGCTTTATCTGTTAGGGACTCCTTCCTAAAATGCCTGTATCACTTTCACTGTTGAAGACTTTGGAAGTTACACCTCCAATGTAATCAGTAGTTCAGTAGTAATCAGTGCTATCAGTGGTTCACATGAGACTTGTTCAGGCATATGCTGAGTTTTGAGTGTAGTTGTAGAACATGCTTAGATTTTTAATGTAAAGGTCACGCTAGGCTTTTTGCAAGTCTAAATACTGTATTGCTTAATTGTGCTTTTAGATTTCCTGTGTTTTCTTGCACAAGTATCAGAACAGTATTTTCCCTTTGCTTAAATTAATTCTACCTCAAATTTGTACTGGTTTTTCCCTGACAACAATGATAAGTATTAATACTTTATTGATGGTATTCATAAGGCAGACTTTCATCTGTCTTGGTAATGGAGTTACAAACTTACTTAAACTGTAGATGTCTTCTTTTCTATTAAAGTGTTTCTCTGTGTTTCTTGGAGACCATACCATTCTACAATCTATTGTAATCACAGGATGCCAGTGATCTGATGGGAAACCTTAAGAAACAAAATATTAGTTAAATGGTAATCATAATGAAGAAAAACTATTTAACTATTTGATAAATCTCACTTGTCAGAAACTTAATGAAATGCTTGAGAAGCTTTACAGTGATGTCTCTTGGCAGCTTTGTTTTTGGTTTTAGAGAGCATTGGTATCCATAAGCATATTTCTACATATGCTGTTGAAGTTGCCCCACAACAAAATCTGACTCTGACTGTTCAAACAAGGAACTGACTAATCAACAGACCAATGTCCAAAGTAGCTTGCTTTTTCATCCCCTGGCGCCAAAGGTTTATGCTCAAACATTTTGATGTACACTGCTGTTTTCTTCTTCTGTGAATTAGAAAAGTAGAGCAAAAGTGAAGAATGCCTGGGGGCATGATTACTCTTAAGTGCCGAGCTACCTATATGTGCAGAATTTGCAGTGTTATCTAAGAATTTCATTCCCATTCAATGTTGTTGCTGCCCAACAGATAAGGACAGAAAATGTTCAACATGTTGCTGTTTAAAGCAGCAAGGCAAACAGTTTGGGCAAAATATCATTGCCTGCCTTGGCATGTTTCCAAGATATTGGATTCTTGTCCCTGTTCCTGTTTAAAGCTTGTTGTCCAATTCCCTATAATAGATGTCTAAATGACTTGTATTATAAAGAAGAGAGTTGATAATGTTTCATAATTTTGTTTCTTTGTGTATTTTAACTGCCTCAATTTGAGGAATCAGTGAATTTTTAGGAGGATCTGTTCCCAGTTATTCCCAGGAAAAATCACTATCCTTAAATCTAAGCTCAAATATTGGAATAGTCCATCATTTAACAGTGAGTCAAAACCTGAATTACCAGTAGTCTTGATTACAGTGATACTCTGAAAAGGTGGGGTGCTCCAGCTGTGAACAACTGTGCACACAGTAGGTGATAGTCTTTCATACAGTATTATAAAAGTAAGCAAGAGTTACTTCTTATTTCAGTGAAGTTTGTAATGGAGGATGATGGCTTCTTTCAAAAGAGGAAGTAATACTAAAATGACTGGATTATTTGGGTTAAATTCTATTTTTGGCAAAGAGGTTAATGAAATAATCATTGGCAAAAACATAACTTCCTTTTCTTATTACAAAACCTTAAATGACACTTCTGTAAGTAGTTTAATTTCACTTTAGATTTGTTCCTCAGCATGTTTCAAAATCCAACTAATGTGTTTCAGGTAAATGAATGCCTTGTGTGTCATCTGAAAAAACCCAAACCTCAAAACCTGAGGAGAGTTCATCTTAGAATGTTTGTTTTGCAGAGCAATTGTTTATTAAAACAACCTTTGCATAGTCAAGGATTATTGTGTACGTTCATGTTGGAAGAAAACTTCTCAGTGTACCTTTTGATTTATCCCTCTAATTACAGCATCTTATTTGATTCTGTATATGCCTCTTGCTTGGATTTTACATACGTGTAGACCCTTTTCTCAGACCTGTTCTGACTGAAGGTGTATTCTAGGAGTGCTGTGACAGCTGTCCCATCAGTCTGCACCAGATCCTTTCCAGAATACTAGCTGTGCATACACTGGAATTTGAGATCCTTAGTGTAAGATTTCTGCTGCCCAGTGTTAGGCATTTATCGTGTTCTTCAAGAATGTGATTAGATAAAGAACTTAACAAATCAGCTTTGAAGCTATCTGTCTTAAAGAATAATTTAAAGCGCTAAAAATTAAGTGTCCTAGAAGTTCCTAAAAAAGTTTTTGACCTCCTCTTACTTAACCACAGTGCTGATTGCAGACTTGAAACACAGTATCCAAATAATAACAATGTTCTATGATGATAAGCCTATTAAGACCTGTTAAGGAACATCAGACTGCTAACCTCACCCTTGAAATTGCCCTAAATATTAACCTTATAGCTTCAAGTGATGTTTTTAGATTTGTCTTTCATCATAAAATGCTGCATTCTCTTCTGCCAAATTCTGAATTTTTCTGATGGAGGGTCCTGCCCATAAAGTTCTGCCCAGCAGAACTGGGTTAGTTATTTGCTTTACTTACCTGCTTTACAGGCAGCATTGTGAGTGTGCATTGAGCAGTTTTTTTGTTAGCAGAATGATGAAGTGTGAGGAAAACTTAAAGATCATGTTGGTAAATCAGGAGGAGGAACATTCAGTAATTGAAACCAGGAAGTTCATTCTTCCCAGCATTGCTAAACTGACACTATTCACGCAAGACATTTGACTTGTTCCCTCTAATTAAGTGCTGAAGCTTGCTTGTACTTTGTCATTTGTGCGATCTTTTGAAAACTTGGTGTTTCTTTGAAGAAGTAGGAAAGGCCAAATAGCCTATCAATTGCCGCAGCTTCGCTTCAAGTATTTAACAGATATTAGAATATCTTAGCACTTGCAGTTGTTTGTGGAATAAACATCATTTATAAAATGCAAGGTCTGCTTACTGCAAGACTCTTGCTAAGATGCTGGTGAGTCAGTTAGCCAGCAACGGTCAATATCTTTTCCAGTTTTCACTCCAGGTCAGGAATCAATTTCAGTCTTAGAATGAAAACTGCCTCTCATGGTGAAAGTGCAACAGTTCCTGTAAACTTTACCCCTCTGTGTGAGCTCTTAGCATACTTAATTGTTGCTTCCTTCAGCAGTGGAATAGGAAGATTAGTCTCTTGGACTTCCCTTCAGTAGATACTTTAAAGAAAAGCAAACTTCAGAAAACCCCATGGTTAAGTGAGAGCAAGCCAGCTGTGTGGGGAGGAAAGGGAAACAAGGAAAATACATTATTATGCAAGGATAATATCTTGCATAATAATTCCTCATGTGTGCAAGAGTTCAGAGAAGATATGATAGAATGAGACAGACTTAGTATCCAGACTGCCAAAGTAAACTCATCTGCTGGAAATAAAACATGTCAAAATGAACTGTGATTTATAGGGAAAAAAATACCTGAGAAGTCTTTCACATGGGATTTTTTTTTCTGATAGCCATGTTAATCTCCATGTAGTGATTTGGTTGGCTATGGGAAGGAGTAATATAGACTGAAGATATGTGGAAGTTTTGAAGTTTCCCTTACTGTAAGTAAATCAGAGTTTGTTACCATCTAATGTTCAGAAAATGCCTATTTAAAAGTAGTACAAAAATGAAAAATTTCATGAAAATGACAGTCATTAGTACTAACAGGTATCAACTCCTATCCATTCCAGGGCAAGCTAATTTTCTTTCTGATTCAGTTTATTGCTTCTAGTCAATTGTCTTGGTCTTCTGCTTTCTGTATGTACAGAGGTGTTGTGCAATTATTAATTCATGTGACCTCAGTGCAGACAAGCACTGGATGATGACAGTTGATGTATTAGATTAGCACCATCAAATGCAAAACTAAACTTCAGAAACAGATTTTTGTGATGCTGCCCTAGTGTGTGCATTAAGTGAAAAGATAATTTCCACACCAGTGAACAGTATTTGACATTAAATATTGATATTACATTAAAAGCCTGTAGTAGTCTCACAACTAATTTGTAGGCATAAAGATATCTGAAGTCATTGAGAAGCTTTGACTTTCAGAGAATAATGCAATTAGCCTATCAAAGGTCACATCAAGGCATCTAAAGTAGTAGGAAAACAATTTTAGCAGTTAAAATGATATATATTGGTAAAAACATCAACACTTTTATTTGCATTACCTCAGCTGTGACTTGGGTTTTCAAGTGTATGGGAGTCTTAAAAGAAATGGTGAGCAGCAGGTTACCATAATATATGTTGCTTACGCTTTGATGAAAACCTTATCAGGTTTTAAAATACATTAATTTTAAAAAGTCTTGCAGAAGGAGAGAACTTCAATCGCATTCTACAGTTTCTACTAATCCATGTTAGACAAACTTTTTTTATTTGGCCATTTTTAGGCTGATTGGTTTTAGATCATTATACAAAAAGTTATTCTCCCTCTATGGTTAGTCTTGCTTAATAAATGTATTCTCTATTATACAGCTTGGAAGCAGAAGCAGATGTCAAATGCTGTGCAGAGTGTGGTGTCTGGCACTCCAGGCTTGGCCTTCTGTAGGTAATTTGAGGCATTGTTGCCCTGTGTTTCAGGCTTAGTTGCTTTTCTTGTTATTTATTTTCAATGCAAAAGAGCAGTGGTTTGCATTGACCTGATCTAGTATAGGCATTCTGCTGGGATTTCTCTTTTGATAGTCCTGCAAGTATGTTACTGTTTTCTTTTCTTTCTTTGTTTTTTTTCTTGTAGTAGGAACTGGCCATGATGCTCTATAGGCAGGAGTAACAGCAGCAGAGTGACGTGGACTTGTCCTCTTGAATTTCACTGGTAACTGCAGTGCTTGGTTTGCAGTACTCTGCTGCTGATCGTTTCCTAGAGAACAGGAAGGAAGGATGAATGTCATCAGTTGTTCAACTTGTGTCCTCTCTCCTCTACTGCTTTTTTTGGTAGTCCCAGAAGTAAAGTGTGTGTGCAAGCAACTACTGTGTAGTTCTGTGTAACTTTTTGTAGAAAAGTTAAATTTGTTCAAATGTATTCAAATTCTGTTTTTGCTGAGGATGTTTTCTGTCCTGGCAAAGTAAACAGACACTGGAGCTGAGAGACATTGAGGAGGTCAAATGCTTATGAACCTAACAGATGGCAAGTGGAGTATTTTAGTAGAAAATCATCATACTTTGAGGTACTTGCCTAATGTACTTGAGTGGCAAATTCCTGATCTCTTTTCTGATAAAGATAAAAGACCTTTTTTCCTCCAGTGTGAGATGTTCGCTGCTTTTTGTAGGCCTTGATAACAAATGTAGAATTTGTGATTCTACATTCAAGCAGAAACAGCTTTCCAAGAGGGAATGGAGTTAGGGAGAATTGTGGTCATAGATATATTATATTAAATTAGAATCCCGCCTTCCATTTCAGAATCGTCATGGTTTGACTCTACTGGAAACAACTTTATCTGAGCAAACCCTCAAATTGCAGAGTAAATCCACAAATGGGAGACTGAAGGGTTTATTTTAATTAACAGTTTGGTACTTCATGAAATCATTATCTGATAAAAGAATATCTTATCTGACATAGTTATAATAGAAATTAAACATGCATCTTTAACCTGCAAGGCGTGTGTTATTAGTCCACTTACAGTAAAGAAAACAAGCTTGTGGCTTTATGATGGTTATGGGAGATGAAGCAACCCCTGTTGATTAATGAGTTGTTTCTTCGTGTTATATTCTTCAGTCTGCAGTCAGGACAGTGCTGCTTCAGTTTTCAGAACTGAGCACAAGCTGTAAGCAAACTGAAAACTGCTGATGACACAATCACACTTGTCTTCAATGCACAAAAATTTCTTCCCGGTGGGTTATTCCTGTCTTGGAAAGCACTCCTAAGTATTCTGAAATGGTAAGGCTTTTTTAATGTAGTGTACTATTAATTATCTGGTGCATTGCATTGCTGAGGATAGGATCCACAGGCTTATTAGTCTGTTTCTTAAGTGATGTTTGGGTGCACATCAGATAGCACCTGTCTGTCTACAAGTATCTTCTTGGTGTGTAAGAGGACTGTGGAAATAGTGTGAGACCTTTCAATATAGTGAAAAAGACTTCCTTTTAAGAGTATATAGTTAAAATTAAATGCGTAAAGGACTAGACATTAAAAAAAATCAGCATTATTTGTTGGTAGGGATTCATCCCATTATCTTCTGTGTACTATCAAGCTCTTTCTTCCTGTTGTTAGAGGTTGGGTGAGTGAATAAGGCTCTAATGTCACTCCCTTCCCATTTTTTTTACTCTTGACTGATTTTTTCATTTTCGTTTGTATGCTTATCACTTACCACTATCAAGTTTCTTTTGTATTTTATCACCTTTGTTTAGTAACTTACTGCTTGGTATCTCTTTGAAAACTAATTACTGTAGCAATCTGAATTTCTAGACTTGGGGAGTAATCACTTGTGAGTGTGTGGTTCTGTGGCGTGGGTTTGTGTGAGTTAGAAAGCTCAGTAAGTGATGGAGTTGCAAATCACTTGTGAAACTTGGTGCAGCAATGTTTCATAAATCTTCAAGGAAGTGCAGCATTCCCTTTAAATAGCAAAGTTTACTGTTTCTTTGATATCTCAGCCAATCTTAGAGGAGAGACTTCCTTTGAAGAGAGGGTGAATAGAATTGCAGAATAGTTTTGGGGGGCTATCAACCTTAGAAAGAACAGAAGGTTTTTAAGAAAACTTGTGAAGTAGATGCAGCAGCAGCTCTAAACCATTTGAGCTGATGTTTGCTATTGCAGAATGTTCAAAACATAGTGTTAAGGCGTAGGTGGTCTTCTGACACAGTGTGTTTCTTGCCAACACCCAATTGCCATGTGGATTTTAAAATGCTTTGCTCCTGCTTAATGTCCTGTTGAGGGTTCACTCCTTGGTGCTGATGTCAGTATTCCTATTAAAGAACCAAAAAGTTGCTGTGTTCTGGATGCTGCCTGACGGGTGCCTGAACATAAGCAATTTTCTTGGCAGGCGGGAAAACTGAAACAAATCAGATGGTACTATTCTCGGGTGTTTTGAAATCTTACTTTGCAGCCACTGTGCTGGCATGTAGGCTGGATGCATGTGCATTTTGAAACCTCAGTGTGACAGACTTTGATAAATGTCTGGGTCACACTTAGCTCCAGAGGTGAAATTTAAACTTTTCCCCCAACTGTTTAGCTAATTAGCAGTTAAATTTAGAGCCTTGTGATGATTTTTAGAACAGTAGTGTATTCAGTATTTAACTTCTGTAGACACATGCCGTGACTAAATATTTATGTCATGTCAGCTTTTTAATTGCTGTTGTGTAGAACAGAGTTTACAACTGATGTAGGCACAATGATATTGCAGAGATCACCATCAACAGATGTGCTTTTGGGGGTTGTTAGATTTTCCTTTCACAGCTATTTTGTCCACTGTGGCAATGTAAATGCTTCACAGTATAGTTTCTTTTAAATAATGCCATGCTTTTAATGATGGATTTTGTCACATCTGCTCTGTAAAGAAACTGATTTCCTCTTTTGAAAGGAGAGATGGAACTCTGAGTCCTGTCACAGGCTTTCTGTATCAGAATGATACAACTTTGTGGGGTTATTAATCTACAGAATGTTACCATGTGCCCCAATCAACTTTCTTTGAAAGTCTTCTGAAACAGCCATCTGATTAAAAGTGCAAACTCTAGTTTGTATCACTGTTAATAAGCTGAGACAGATGGAAACTTGCATCCTTTCAGGATTAGGATTTTTCGGTTTTTCTTGGTGATGCTCTATAAGCTTAACTATCATGTATCTGAATTAGCAGCTTTACCTGGGCTGAGAACATGATTAACTTTTGACATATTACACATGACATATTATACTTGGGTATTGAAAATTCTTGTGAAACTAATAGAGGAAGGTAAAGTTTGTTTAAGCAGGAGTGAATGTATTAAATTGATAGCATGCATTTGGAAAATACATCTGTTATTTCTCATATTAATGATGTGATATAAACAGCAGGTGCTAAAACTTTTCAAAGCTGAGGTCAGTAGTAGCTCTGATTACTTCTGCTGGGTGTCGTGATCCTTGTGGATATGTAAGGGTGTAAAAAATGGCACGAAAGGATGTTACTTCTGACAATAGAAAGAGGATTTCTGGCCTGAAACTTGAAGTTTGTTGTGAGCCTTAAGTTAAGCAGTATACCTCTGTTTTGAAAACATTTTAGACTTTCTCATGTTACTGGAAGGGTATTTCTATATTAGCCCTGTGAAAAATTTATTTTAATCTGTTTGAAGTTTCTAAAATGTTTGCTGCAAAAGCCAAACTCAAATCTATTTTTGTTTGTGCTTGCTGGAAGAGCAGTGAAAAGGTCTTTTATTCTAGTGGGCTTTTTTGTGTTATGGTTTTGCTGTTTGCAGTGTGAAAGTTAGTTGTCAGCACTTGCATTTGTAAATCTCTTTTTAAGGGCTGATTACTCTGGGCTGAAAGTTGGCAGGCAAGATCTCAACCCTAGAGCATTGTTTGGGGTTTTGCATGTTTTTAAATAACAGATCTGGTGTGATTGAGAGAATACATGCTCCTACTCATACTCTCCTGTAACTCTAGACAGCAAACCAGACTGCATAAAAGTACACTTTGAATATGAGTTAGCAAAATTAGAGACAACTACTAATGAAAGCAGGAGAATGAGGGGCTACACTTCTGGGAGGTTTTGGAGGTCTTGGCAGAGGCAGTAAGTGGCTTTGGCTGTATAACAATGAAGTATATGTCTCTTATGAGCTGTTTGGAAGGCTGTGGTGTATGTGGATGCAGTGTATATATAAATATCTCCAGACAGTTGAACATTAACTCTGCTAGTACTACCTAAACCTGAACTAAAATGCAGTTTAAAGGTTAGGCGGATGTTGGCACCACAGTAACACGTGTGGCTTTTGGATGAGAGCAGCCTGTCAACTCTACTTGGCTTGGCACCCAGACAAGTGTGATGCTGTGATTATGTGCACTTGTCTGTGTAGTCATCCTGTGGACCATTGCTGGTTTGTATCTGGTGTCTTCTGAAACAATGATACATTTTTGTAACAAGATGCATTTGAAAATATTTGCCAGTAAAGAACTATGTTGTCAACATAAATAAACAAAAATCCCAACCAGCAAACAAAAACAACAACACTCCCCCAAAACAAAAAAAAACAAACCCCAAACCAAAAAAAACCTCCACAACTTCTCATTTTTGAAGGAGGTTGTGAATGTTGCAGTAGGAAATAGATAGGCTGAAATATGTGCTGCCTGTGTCACTTGGCCAGGTGATCTCAGTACCTCCTGAGAATACTCTTATAACTCCTCAGATTAACAACTTCAGCTCCCGGTCCCCACAGGGACAGATCTGTACACATGAGTAAAGAGTTACATCGCCTGTTGTCCTTGTTTTCATGAGAGAACAACTGTATTGAGATGCCCTTCCCTTCCCTTCCCTGTTGCAGTGACTGATTTATCAGACTGAGCAGTGTGTTACAGTTTTGGGGACAGTAAGGATTTCATGATTGAATACTGAGCAGTTTCTAAAGAAACTCTGTTTTACCTGTATTTTAAACTTCTGGGGGTTAAGTGTCTTGTCTGCTTACAAACCAAGTTCAAACTGCTTCTGAAAAGCTTCAGTAAAATCCATGCACTTTCTCTTGGATTAGGTAGTATTTGCTCATCTCAAGTAATTTTGCTCTTGACATAGTATATCTGAAGTTGCTGAACTTGACTAATTACTCTCTGATGACCGAATGTCAAGCTAGAAAGAAAAATCATTTACTATATGCATTTGCAGAATTGAAATTATATAAACTATTACAAAATTATAATTGTGTAGTTCTAAATCAATTCATAAGTCCAGGCCATTCTGTAGACTGTGTGACCAGACAGTGTGTGGAAGACATGGATTTTTTTGTGAATCTGCTTGCTATAGACTAGTATTTTTTAAAAAAAATCAAACATTGCATGCTTTTTGAAGGTTTTCCTTAATAACTTGAATGAAAAAAATTAGTCTACTTCTGACAGTTTGGTGTTCTGCCACAGGTATTGCTATCTCTATCCCAAACCAGTCTGCTGACTTGCTTATTTGCCTTGAATGTCTCTTATTTATTGCAGCAGTGTATTTATGCAGAGATGTGGTTTACCAATCAGTAGTTCAGTGTATCTTTTACAGTGATGGGCAAGTTAATTCTCCAGTGGGATGATAAGTTTTATTGCTGCATTGAAATGCCACATTTAACTTCCTCACTAATTTGAGTGTAAACTAACATCAAAAGAAGTAAACTGTCTTCTAAACTATCAATCCTGATTTGTATTTTGTAGTGCTACAGGATACTGATTGTGCTTCCTGTAAATAAGCTTGTATATGAAGATATGTATCAATACTAATGAAAAACATCCTATGAAGAGCCTTTAACATGTTGTGATTTTTATTATTTCTCTGAAGTAACATTGCATTTTCCTCAAACACTGTTTTCTGATAGAGTAGTCATGGAAGCCTCAGGCACAGTCTGAAAATCACTTGGGGTCTCCTGTGGCCCCTGGTGCGATAACTGTGCTGACAGCAGAGGGAGCATNATGGAAGCCTGCAGTTGTCTAAGTTTTATGTTTTAAAAAGTCTGGTGAGTGGCAGCTCTGCGGTGGGGAAGGTGATGGCACTAACTTTCCACTACAGACCTGCACATGAAGTCATTTTGAAGCATATCACAACAGCTGGGATTTCATAGAGCACATTAAGTTCTGGGGACTTACAGCTGTGTGAGATGCTAAGTGAAGAAAATTGCAAAGGAAAGTCCTTCAGCATTTGGAGTCTTTCCGTATTACTTACCCATTTGCAGAAAGACAATATCTGATAGTTGTTAAAAGCTTGGGACTTAGAAGGCAGGTTGACTATCTCATTAAACAGATTATAATAGCATCTCACTTGTTTTGAGAACCATTTTGATCCTTAATGATCAAGCAGCAATTTAAATATTTTGCGTTTGGCGTTGTAGCTATTAAAACCAATTTGTTGACAAGGTGAGTGGATTTAATGTGGTGTGTACCTCAACAAATCTGTGTAGCTAATGAGAATATGATTTAGTCTGAGTAATCCAAGCAAAGTTACCTAGAGCTTCAATCTAGACCAAGCCTGTGATAAGAGTCTTGTGTAATCTTATCTAAAGGGCTTCTGAAAAACAGTAGAGTGATGTGCTCCTCTGATTGCTGGTGGCTTACCCAAGAAATTTGGAGTTGCAATGTGCCATTGCAGTTGTGTTACTTATCAAGTTGGCCAACAAATTGTCTACCCTCAGCTGAAATTAATCATTTAGCTCAATACTTTGTGTATGGTGGCCAGTCAGCAAATGCTTTAAAGGACATGTGTAGTGGAACTTTCTCTTGTTTGTTAGAGCTGTTTTCCTTCCATAATCCATAGACTTAGAAATTACTGGTGCTAATGCTACATACCAGAGCATGGAAGAGATTGCAGCATGAGTAATGACAGGCTGATCCGAGAAGGGAATGGGAATGTGTGAGATCAGCAGGTGACATAAAGAGATGCAAAGGAGTACCTTGACATTGATTTGGGCATCAAAATGCTGAGTAGATAACATCAGTGCTGACACATTTGTCTCTCTGTAAAGTAGGCCTTAGCTTGTGAATCTGGACTAATGTGCACCCAATTTCTTTAAAGGCTATGAGCAGAAGCATTCTTCAAGAAGCTTAGACATCTTCCACAGTGTTAATGTGCATACAGCTTCCCGTGCATGGATTTAAGAAAAATGATCTAGCTTTTTAATACCTGCTTTTGAAAAATGGCTTTCATCCTGAGCATTGTTTTTGTTTATTTTATAAAATACAAATATGAATGAGTTCCAGACTTTATGCTAAGTAGGCTCTGTGTATTATGAAGTGTATGTAACACTGTATGTAAGGGTGGAATTTTTTTTTTGTTTGGTATGTTTTTGTCTGTGGCATTTCTCCCTTACTTAAAATGGGAGGCAGGGTGTTAGGAAAAAACTTCCAGGAATGAAACAGTGACACAGTGCATGTGTTACTTTCAAAAACATGTTTTTCATGCTGATTCACTTCAGTAGTGTGAAGTAATAAGCAATTGTTCATCTAAGCTGAAGATTTCATCCTGTTGGAGATATCAGGTATCCGACTGTATGTGTAAAATATCTTCTCCTTAACCCACAATACAAATGCTTGAGTCAGTTCATAGGTGAATGGCACAGTTTTCCTTGAAAAATTTTGAATGTATTCATTCAGGTATATGACAAACTTCTGCTTTTGTCCATTATAGTGTAGAGTCGAGTCCATGGAAGGCCATAAATGCCATAGACTGAAAGAGAGAACTTTAACTCCAGTCTTCTGGAGTTGAGATACCCTAAAAGGAGCTCATGCTGCTAAAGAATGGAATCATACTGTTACCTTCCATGTGCTGCAGATCTTTGCTTGGAGATAACACCTTGAAGTTTGATGTTGCCAGCTTGAAGGCAGTAAATTTCTTGCATCTTACAGATACATTACTGAAATTTCCATGTGAATAAATAACTCAAAAAACCATATTACTACTTGCTTATAGTCCTTTTAGAGGGAAAAAACATTACCCTGGTTTTACACCCCAATATTTACTTTCTGAGACTTTGTGCTTTAAATGAGCTTTTCCTGTTTTTAAAGACCATTTAAGAAAAAAACCCAAAACACTATTAATAATAACATCAAATTTTAAAGCAAAGTTGCTGTCAAAATTTCAACTCTATCCAGTTTTCTACTTGTCTAATCAAATAAAATAACATTTTAGGACGATGGAGCAGAACGATTTGTTAAGCATCACTAATCTAGCAGAACTGTTGTAACATGCTTCTTAAAAATCTGCAAAGATTAAGTGACTGTCAGACTAGTTGTAGAAGACAAAGGCTGGTTTGTGACTAAATGCTTCTTCATAAGTCTACCGGGTGGTTTGAAGAAGTCATGATTTGAAAACCAATCTGAATAATTAAGGTGAGAATCAAGTGAAACTTTCCCAGTGGAATTTCCCTGCCCAGTGCTGTGGCAAGTGTTCATCTGAAAGTGTTCCCTCCTGAGGCAGCCAGCAACCAGGAGCTGAGAGTATCTGCAAGTTCGCTTTCTCTTTGCCTTCTGCCCTAACAGATGATAATCCTTACCGTGTTGTGTAGAAGTTCTTTGGACCTTTGGTCTGAATCTGCATGGCATGTCTGGAATGGCTGTGAGTTCTCAGGAATTTCAACAACCACTTACCGAATCTTTTTCTCTTATTTCCTCAGCTTACAAAGGTGACCAGAAAAGTTCTCTCTGAGCAGCCAAAAAGCAGACAGCTCATGACTTCTGATCAGGACACTAAAGTTGTGGCTGAACCGCAGGTGCAGCAAGTACAAGAAGTTAAGGACGGTTCTCATCTAGTAAGTATTGTAATTACATATTCCCCTGGTGTAAGTCCTGCATGAAACAGTTTTTCAACTGTGTCTTAATCAAAATTGTATCTCAGAATATTTTAGAAGACAGTTGCCTGGCAGCCATGCCACATCAAATGTTTGAACACAGTTGTGAAAGGTAGCCAATTCTCCATACTGAGTAGGAGCTTCAGCTTAACTTTTCTTCAGCCCTAGAGGTTTTTTTAATGGTGATCCTACAGTAAACATTACAGAGAAATGTGTCTCAATAAATGTGCAATATAGATGCTTGAAAACAGAAGTTATCCCTGCAACCCTTAGATAAAACCAAAGGAACAAGTACAAATATGCCTTTGCACATAAAGAGAAGGGTATGGGAAAAGTGGAAGAATTTTCTGCTTGCCTGAACTGCTTCATGCATTTTCTCTCCATTAGTTCATAACAGAAGTGCTTGTTAAGGTACTGGAAAAGTAGACTTTGTCCTGGTCCGTCTCTTAAAGGTGCTTAGTTCCTCTCTAGAAAGCACGTGGTAAGCAGTGGTTAAATCACAGAGGGGAAAAATTTTGCTACTTGTTTATTTGATGTGGGAGATGGTGGAGTTTACTGAATTGTAAATTTTGCTTGTGGCATTTCTTAAAAACAAAACCAAACCAAATCAACAACATAAAAACTGAAACACAATTATAAGTAACTCCCTCCCTCTTTCTCTATACTTGGTACTAGGGAATGCTGGAGTGACTTGGCATAGTTTTAAGTCTGAATCTAAGTATGTTGAATAACTTTGTCCCACGGGAGAATTAAAAAAAAAAGGCAGCAGATGGCAGCAATGATGCACCAGGCTTCCTGTCCTTAAGAACAATTTATCTGCAAGCACTTTGAGGCTTCACCTATTGGATAAGCTGGCAGGGGCGGGGGGAAGGTAGTCTTCCTCTTTTCTTAGCAGTTTCAACGCAGACTCGCTGAGGAGGGCATATGTTCCCTAGCCAACTCAGTAATCTTTTTTATGGGCAGAGAATTAGTGGTGAATGGGGAGTTTCCCCTGAAATTTACCTAGTGTGGTTCTTCCACGTACACAAATCTGACTCAGCCTGTGGCATTTCAATTTATATGGCATTGAAATATATGTAACTGTTTAAGAATCTAAAGCTTTTTTGTGCGTGTGATTTATTTGTCCTATGAGCAGAATACTTTGGGGAGAAAAAGCTTTATTGGCAGCTATCTTACAGCTTTGTGTATTTCTGTGTTACACTAAGTATTTATAAAGAGAAGTAGGGTAAGAAGACTCAATAAATATTCAAATACCTTGTAAAAGCTTTAGAGAAGAGACTAGAAGCATTTCACAGTGCCTAAGGAAGAGAGATTCACCTCTAGTCTGTTCCATGCTCCTGAATATGAACTCTACTACTACTGTGGGAGCACTTCACAGTGACTGCTGTGCAGACTAAAGTGAAACTTTGGAATTTCTGGAGTGCTTCTCCACTTGCTCAGCACTAACTTGTACTTGCAAGTTGTTACCATGAGATTGTGAACAGGGTGAGATATTAAGAGCACGCTTTTTAAAAATACTTTCTTCTGTTTTTTGTAATCCAGCCTGGTTCTGCTTACTGTGGTTCAGTGCAGTGTCGTTTTTTTCTCAGTCTTCAGGTGAGCACAGGAAACAAAAAATGCTTGCTTCTCCTTTGGTTCATTACTCTATAAACAGATGTGAACTTAATCTACCAACTCAATATGAATGAGTGAAAGAGGAACTGGAGCTTAATTTATTTCAGTGTTGGTTTTCTGCCAGAAATAAATGAATTTGATTGAAAGGAAGAAGTGACTGTGGGCTTTTCTGGTAGAGATGCATTTTTTCCTTGGAATTTTACAAACATCAGAAAGCTTGCAGTGTGGTGGTGAGAAGGACCATATAGACCATATAGATAATACTGAATCAAGTTTTAACCCTTATGTAGCCTATGTGATTTGCTAAGAAAGCAGCTGTAACATAGGTACCAATGACAATCATGGGGAAAAAAAAGTAATAGTGGAATATTAGAAGATGGATCTCTGTCTGTTGAGCAGCCTTTACCCTGCAAGTATAGTTTACAGTAGGAATTCAAACAGATCCCTTACTAGTTCATTGAAAGGCAAGTACTTTAATTAGCTTTAGTACCCATATATACTGCTATATGAATACAGTGAATACAGTGAAGCAAGTTGCTAGGCTAACTTAAAACTCTTAATTCAAGTACATTGTGATTAAACCTGTGAGGTTCATCACCAAATAAAAAATAGCATTCCATTCAATGCACAACTGAAAGAACATTTAAAATAGAGTTTGAGAGTCTTGTTTAACTTTTTTCTGTGTTTTCAGTATCAGGCATCTGTTTGAATTTCTACTGTAAACTATACTTGCAGGGTAAAGGCTGCTTAACAGACAGAGATCCATCTTTGAATATTCCACTATCACTTTTTTCCACGATTGTCATTGGCACCTATGTTACAGCTGCTTTCTTAGAAAGTCACATAGGCTACATAAGGGTTAAAACTCAAGTAAGAGAGTAGCATGTGCTGTAGTGATACTGTCTGCAAGCTCTCTGGATGATGGGGTCCGAATTTGAAATAATAGAAATGGATTTGAGAGTAGGTCTGAGTGATGTAAGGTTGCATAAAGGTAAATAAGAACAGCTTTGTTTAGAGCAGAGGAGATTGCTAGGTATTTTCACCTTTCTTACTGAATTTTTATTTTTGGAGAAACAAAACCACTTTCAGCAAGTAAAGGGACTTAGAGTAGTAGTCTTACAGTGTGTAAATACACATGCATAAAGATGTTCTAGCTGTCATGAGGTCAGAAAGATTTCTGCCTGCAACAAAGAAAACTTATACTGAAGACAGTTTCACAAAAAGCTACTTCTTCCAAAACTCTACCTTTTAAATCCCTCAAAGTTGTGGTGGTGGTGGTTTGGTTTTTTCTTTGTAAAAGTATACACATTTTTTGGAGGTTAAGTTTAATTAATCCTGCCCCAGTACTGAGATGGCTAGATGATCTTGAGGCCCCTTCCAGGGCTGTAAGTCACTGAGGGATTATGTAGTCTCTTTTTTTCATGCAGATAATGAAATAAAAAAAAGGCTTGGAACAGAATTAGCTTCTGATAACATGCAATGACTGTTCAATGGAATACATGAGGGCTTATCTATCTTTAGCCTGTTTTTCCTAAAGAAGTAATCTTGGTGTAGGTTCAGCTCTGGGGGAAGGGAGGAGGAGGAGAAAATACTTCAAAATGTATTTGATCTAATAGCTTCCAGGAGTTTAATCTTTGAATCAGATTTGAACATGTGAAGCCAAAATGCATTCATACTTGTATGGAAAGGGGGAACTGTATTTAATATGAAGGAAGGATGATTTTTTTGCACTCATGGACATTGTGAAAGATGTCATTTAAATATCTGAATGATCTGAAGGAAACTCTTCAGAAAATTAAACAATGGAAGTTTGTAAGACTTGGTAATACTTGTAAACAGACTGTAATCTCATTAAGAGAATTATTTGGCTTGAATATTACAGTGCATATGATGAAATACTACAGCATTGCTCAGCAACTGGACTTGGACTTTGAGTGGCAATGACATATGAACCCCTGCAAGGTTTTAAAGTGTACTATTTTTGGCAGCTGGGTGTTGGCTTGTCTCCTCAGTAGCAGTAGAAAGTTAGTGTAGTGTATAGAGGAAAGTGATTTGCAATGAGAAGACTCCTGATGCTGCTTATTAAACATGGGCTGCTGCTTCAGTAAAGAATTGAGTAACAGCACAAATGAGGAGAAAACCAGCTTGTTACAAAAATCTGTGGAAGAGGAAGCAACAGAGCCAAGGATAAGTAAAACTTTATCTTCAATTTTAGGAGCTGTGGAAAGGCAAGGTCTGCATACAGTGGGAAGGACAGTTAATGGGGCAGCTGTGATAGTCAGCTTTGAACGTGGTTGTAGCAATGATTGTGCTGTGTCAAATTCTAAATCTGGATTGTGGGATAGAAAAGCAAAATATCCATCATACAAAAGCATGGAGAATACTCCCCATGAGAGCTGTAGAACGTATGACAGACCTTTCAGCTTCTTTAATTCCTTTAGTCACCTCCTGAAGGTCTCTGGTACATATGGAAATCTGCAGAAAAGTGAAGAAAAAGGCAGGATTATTAAAGGAGCACCTAAAAAATATGATAGTAATGGCCATCACAAGAACATAGAAAACACTACTAGTAATATTAATGATGAAAATGTAGCTGCAGAAAAGCATTACTTTTTTCATCATATTTCTACTTCACACGTACCAGATGTCCTAGACAATGGCTTAGAGGATGAAATTTCTGTGAATAGAAATTTTCTGGAGGATTCTGCAGTGACGTGTGACAGTTCAAGGCAGAATGAAATAACAAATGTTGAAGACAGCAAGAGAGACAGCCTTCAAAAAGTTTCCAGTACATCTAGAGAAGTGTCTCCAACATTTTTCTATCTCAATGTAGACAACAGACAAAATAGAAAGGATAGGGAGTTTTACAGTATTTGTATTGTAGATGCTGAGGATCTAAATGGGGATGAAAAGTTACCAGCTACTGTGTGTGAAGAGACTGCAGCAGACATAGATAACTCAGCTGTTACTGATGAAGGAATGTGCAGCATGGCACGACCTTTAGACACTGGGGAGGAATTTCCAGTGCAGCAAATGGCACAAGTGGAAGCTAAGTTTAATTTACAGAAAGAACTGTTAGAATATGAAAAAGAGGATGAGCCAAACATGCACAAAAAGGAAACAAAGGGATATTGTACCATAGACATCCAATCTCCTTATGATAACTTGCTGGCTAATAGGTGGCAGGTAGATAGCTCAACTACTGATAATGCAGTAACAGATGACTTAAAAGCAAAAGTGTACAATGAAGTCACTCCTGAGAATAAAGAAAAGGAGGTATATACTGTAGATAATGCTGTCAGTTGGAATGAATCACTCCACAGACCTTGTGATTCTTTAAAACTTGCAGATGCTGCTGAAAAGGAGCCATACAGCCCTAATTCAGAAAACATGAAGCACAGTGATTGTATTTCCAGTGTATTGTTTGCTGGAGTGTGTAATTCAGGAGAAACTGAGAGAAATACTGATTCCGACATTGTACCATTTGGTTTAAGTAGGCATACCTCAGGTGTTGTAAGGGAAATAAATGCTAACCAGCTGGCAGAGAATTTGACAGGTAGCTTTAAATTACCACTAGAGTTACACATAATGGACAATAATTCTTTTTTGGTGAGTCAGCATGTAGAAAAACTTGCTGAAGAAGGCTACTTCATAAAGCCAGAAAGTGAGGTAAACTCAAATGTGGAAAAGGGAACATTTCAAAGAACATATGGTGATAGCCAAATGTTTACACCTGACTCTAGTGAACATCACAGTGTTTTGGAAGAATTCTTGAAAGATAAAGAGAAACGCACAAGTACATCTTTGCATAGCTATGAAGCTTTGAATATGACTAAAACGCACAAAAACGTGGAAGAAAGTTCTGATTTTCAAACTCAAATTGAGGGTTGTCCTGAAAACAAAACTGCAGCTGAAGTTGCAGACCATAGTGACATGGAGGAAGATGTCTCTGTGAGTATCACTGAGCTAAAAGGTGACATGCTTGAGGAAGCTGGTTACTTGAGCAGCACACAGTCATGGGTAAGTGATGGCACTTTGACATTGCATGAGTCTCATATGTCACAAGAGCCACCAGGGAATAAAGATCAAGTGTGCAAATACTCAAATTCAGGTAACAAAAAAAATGTCTCTTCTATGTTTGTGGAACATAAGGATATTAGTAAAATGGACATGAACTGTAGACAAGATGAGGAACAGGATGTGTGTTCCTTCCACACAGTGGAAAATCAATGCAATGTGGGGTCTGACTCACCCAAAATAGCTGGGGATGTCGTAGAATCTCTAAATCAGACAAAATTTGAAGTTCCCCTAATTGAGACAATCGATAACAAGGTGGAAAATGTACAACAGAATTTGGATGACATTGTTGATCGTGATGAAAACATCTTGAATTGCAATAAAGGCTTGACTCATGATCAGAATACTTACTCTAACTCCACTATACCTGTAGCTTTGGACAATTTTATGTACAAGAGTGGAAAATTGATGGATGACACTACAAATCTGGAAGATGCCCATAATCTCTTCAATAAAGCCCATAATTGTTTACCTTCATTGTGTCAAAAGTCATATTCTCATGTGCATAATAAACCAGTGGAAGAGACTGAGTCATGTCAGTGTGCCAGTCGAGAGCCAGAGGTTGGGAACACCCAAGTTTCCCTTCAGCTTTCTACTGAAGTAGGATCAGAAACTCATGAAAAAAGCACCTGTGATGTAAATGAATGTAGTTCTCAGGATGGTGAAGTAAAACACTGTGTTACCATCCATCCAAAGGAGGAGAGCCTCACTGCTTTTAGTATGTCAGCTGGGAATCTGGAAGCTTTTACCACGGGGAATTTAAAGCAGTTAGAAGCCAAGACTACTGAGCTGAAAAACACCAGTTACATATTAAATACTCCAGTGAATGACTTGACCACAAGTTGGGAACAGATGCAGTCAGATCACAAGATTTTCTCAAACAAAGAGCTTGGAGATTTTGTTGACCCACAGCAGGTAGACAAACATGCTGCTACTCCTTCCTATGAAATACACAGTTCCTCTGCTGGTGCCGCAGGATCTCAGCGAGGCAGTGAGCAGAGTGTATTGGATCTGATGGAACATGGATCGAATGATCAAGAAGGCTCTTATGAACTGGACAGAAACAATCACCAAGTTGAAATATGGTCACATTTCATCAGTCTTCAGACTGGCAATGCTGATTGGACAAATCAGCTGTTTCCTGACACTGTTACTGCTGATAATGGCAAATATCTGATGGGCTTTTTATGGAATAATACAATTTCAAACAATACCATGAAGAATGACAGCCTGTGTATAGTTAGTGAAAACTTGGAGAACAAACCTGAAGACTTAACCAGTGCCTCATATGCAGTGGGAAGATACACATACCAGCTGTCAGCACCAGAAAATGTTGGTACCTGGGGATGGCAAGATAAAGTTGAATTTGTAAGTATTCTGCAGAAGTGATTTGATATTAAAGCTTAAAGATGACACTAGGAATTGGAATAAGCCAACTCAAACTGTGGTTTCATTAGATAAAGTATTGCATATATTTTATCTTGAAGCTGACCCATCTCTCTTTCCTTTGCAAAACCAAATGCTATACAGAATGTAGTAATTTAAAATGTTGATTAGTGTTGATATTGTTTCTTTTTGGTTCTGCTTAGCTTGTGTGAAAGTTTATAAACATTAGGCAAAATACTTGGATTGCAGATTCTCAATTCTAGATGAACTCGAGATGAACATTACAATGTGTGGAAGGGAAACTTTATACAGACTGTTAATAGTACTCTTTACCCTCACATAGGGAGAAATGTTTGTGGATTTCCTGAAATCTTAAAAAGTTCTTGCTTGATAGCAATTAGAAAACCTTTTTCTCACTTCTGGAGATGATCTTCTGAAGTTCTGTGGAAAGGAGTGGCTGCAGTAGAAGCGTGGGGAATAAACTAGATTGGATATTGGCTGGCTGCGGTAAGAAAGAGACAAAGTTGACCTGCAGCAGCTGCTGCTTCTCTCCCTTCCCCACTGAGCAGAGCCAGTGCTTAGTATTGTTCTCCACACTGACTGCATTACAGCAGCTGCTCTGACCTTGCCCAGCAGTTAGTGCTGGCAAGGGATTGTACTGGAGGCTGTTTGCTGTCTCCTAGGGGAACTCCATTGTATTAAAAATGGAAACGGATGGAACTTGCTGTCAGCTTTGAATCCTTACTATTCAAGTAGTTATGTCAAGCACTTCCAGATTTTGTAAGTCTTTTTTAAATGTTCTCTATCATTCAGTAAAGTGGATGTGTTTTCTGTGCACTATGATAGTGACTCTCTGAGTGTATGTATCTCAGAATAATTAAAGCATCATGGAGTTTCAAAGTGCCTGTCTTAAACTCTATAATGTGCCTAGCATCCTTGAGTTCAAAACCAAATTTTAATAACTTTTGATAGTATTGTTATCACAAGCAATACTTTTTCTGAGTATAATCATCACATTGAAACACAGCAAAGGTATTTTAAGTATGGAATAACTCAATGTTTTGCTCAAACATTAGCAAAAAGAAAATTCCTGTTACTGTAAGAAGGTATTGGCACTGCAGAAAGCAATCTCTCTGAAGCACAGATATAACCATTTATATAATGGTATATATAACCATTAAATGTGTTTGTTTCCAATCTAGGTTAAAGGAGATTGGCCTAAGATGATTTAACTGGATCTGGGAATTCATTTTTTATGTCCTGCCTAGGGAAAGACTAACCTAAATTCTTGTTAATACTCTGTTTTTGCTCTTTGAAGTAGTTACAGAAGTTGTGATGTACATTTCAGAGCTTTGTTTTCCATAGTACTTCCTTAAAACTATTACATGTTTTTATGTCTAGAAAAAACCCAAACCTGTGCTTTTGTATTTACTTAATTTTGTTTTTATTTCACAGAAAAAGATACAATAATAGAGTCAACATTGAGTTGACATGGGTATTAGAGAACTGCCTGAAGTCTAGGGCAAGTACAGGCTGAGTTAGTCTGTCAAATGTGAAGAATGAAATGTTTGTTGTACTTTGCTCTGCTTGGCTAGCCTTTTCTGGTGATTCTTAATTCTGTGCTGCACAGTTCAGTCATTTCAGTTAACATATTCAGATGTTAAAAAAAAAACAACCTGACAATGTAATCTTGAGTTGTACATCTGATACTGTCATTTGAAACTGTACATGCACAGATGTGTGCTGTTCATCCACAAAGTGCATTTTTTTTTTGTAGGAGTCAACGAAGGTTTCCGAGTTAAATCCTAATGCAAAGGTTTGGGGAAATCATATGTTACACTTGGAAGCAAGCGGTGCCACTGATGGTAGCGTGAGCAAAACGTGGGAAGAAATACCTGACCAACCACCAGATTCTTGTAAAGAAGGTATGGCTAAGAGTTTGTAGCTGTTGCTCAAGCAAAAGGTAAAATCCAGTACAGAATTCTGTCCTAATTCTCTGATAAAAAAAAATGAATGCAAATATATAAGCAACTTCAGATGTAGTTTTATCTGTGATGTTACTATGATTGGGAGGAATGGTTTTTGAGTGTGTTTGTCATCTCTGCTGCAGGACTGGATGCCAATGGTGATGGCGACAAAAAGCATCAGAATGCAGTGCTGACAGAGCTGCAGGAGCCATCATCAGCTCTTTCGCTGTCAGACCAGACAGATATGAACCCTTTGGCCCTTGATCATTCAGAGTATGAGTCTATGCATGAAACCACCCAGACAGGTAAGAAAAACCTAATGTTTGCTTGGAACTTGATTTAATAAAATATGTCTATATTTCAAGTTGAGCAGTGAGCATCCATTAAAAAACCACCAACCCTACTCAAAACAAAACAGAAAACCCAAACAAAGTAAACTATATCACTTTCATTGTGCAATATATGTGTTCTATAAACTGACCTCAGAAAATCATGCCTCTTTTGCTCTCTGGCTTAGACATATTTGGAAACCAGTCTCCTCTTGAGTAAAGGCATATAGGTCTTACCAGATACTGCACAGCATCAGTCATAAGCTGGATATAACTGAGTGTGGTTTCCTGAAAGGTTACTCTGAGTGCAAGGCCCTAGGCTAGACATTGACATTTATATAGCTACCTGTCTATGCTGTGTGTTTCTAGTTGGGTCAGCTACTAAAGTGAAATTCACATACTTTGTCTCAAGTAGTAATGTAAGCCTGTTTATAGGGCAGTCCTGTACTTAAATGCTAAATAAGCAAGAATTTAGTCCAACTTTTTCGCATTCTTTTTTTACTGGATTTCCATGATTTTTTTCCAGTGGGTAGCTGTAGTCTGTACCAGATGGCATGTTTTCAGAAACTTCTGGAAACTAGCATGGATTCAGCAGTGCTTGTGTTTCATGGAAAGGGACAGAAGGTCTGCAAGATGCTTCAAATTTTTATATATTTGGAGAACAGAGGGTAACCAGTGAAGTCAGGCATGATTTTTCTTTTCTGTCTTAAATAAAAGTGTTCCTTCGTAATTCTGGTGGATAATGAACTAATACACAATGAGCATTTATTGAATGTGAAAATTTGTTCCTAGTTGTAGTCAGTAATAGACATGTTGGCTTGACTTAAAATACCTATTGTGTAATGTGGCATAACTAAATTTTAAACTTAAGTGTTTTCATTATTAGGTGGAAATGAACAGTTGCAGCCAGAAGGTCAGGAAGATTTACGAGAATTACTGAAAAAAACACTGGAATTCTGTTTATCTAGGTATGTATGTACCTAAATGTAGCAAACTGAAGGATAATATACAAGATCCAACACCTAACTTGGCATTAGTGTATTTCTTAGCTATCACTTAAAATGAAGTGGCAAGTATGAGAATTTGGGGAAAGTAACACACAGATTCTAGAGTATCTTGTTGATGTACCTCTTAAAGCTTATATGAAATTTCTGGACCTAAAACGTAGTTACAAGCAATTACAGATCAGGTGAATTTTTTGACTAGTGCTGGGTTTTTTTGCAAATTAAAACTGAGTAACTTAAGCCATTAGGTAAGTTTTGTTCAAGCTACTAATATTAAAACTTAAATTTAAAAAAAAAAAGAGCTCTGAATCATACATGTTCCATTGTAGACTGATGCAAGGTCATCAAAGCAGTTTAATTCATTATTCTCAGCACTTTTATCTAGGTAAAAACATCCTAAACACATCTCTTAATAACATAGAACAGTTCCTAATTTACATACTCCTGCATAGCCGATTACAAGTAGTGGACATTTGAAGTAATAAACTTGTAACAATATTACATGTTTGGGGGTAATGAGCTGCCTGAACAGGAAGATGCCAGTACTGTTACATGAAGGAAAAAAAGACACTTTCAGGTTTTCTAAGAAGTGAAATACAGTAGATGAATGGACTGAGGAGTTGGTGAAAATGCTGAAAAGAGCTCTACTGCAGAAATCTGCTGTGTGATGAGTTTGTGTCTGAAGTTTATCACCTCTGTGATATTTCCCCTCTTCTTTTTCCTCTCCCAACAGAGAAAATCTTGCCAGTGATATGTACCTTATATCACAAATGGACAGTGATCAGTATGTGCCAATAATGACAGTAGCAAACCTTGATCATGTCAAGAAACTCAGTACTGATATGGATTTGATTGTTGAAGTGCTGAGATGTAAGTAAAAATCCCTCATGCTAGAAAGCATTTGTGTTAGTGATGTAGGACTGTTAATCTAGATTTTCAGTGGCTCTTCCTTTTTTTATGTATCACAATAAAATACTATGCTTTCTGTAAAGCCCTCAATAGAGCAAGTGGCTTCCAGTTTAAATCATCATAGTTTAAAGGACTATGAATTTATCAAAGCTATTTCACATTTGAGATATTGAGTAAAGATCTGTGTAAATGAGACTAATGTGAATTTCAGGTGTGGGACATGGTGGAACAACTCACATGACTGGAGGATATGATGGATGACTATAGGCTGTTTCATAAAGACAGGCAGGGAAGAAGAGGAGGAGGAGTTGTGCTCTAGGTTATGGAGAACCTTGAATGTATAGAAGTTAGCTATGGTGATTGTGGAAGCTCTACTGTGTGCCTTTGGGCAAAGATCAAAGGGATCATCTCCAAGGAGCATCTTAAAGTGGACATCTGTTACTGTCCTCCAAGATAAGGCCAACGAAGCAGTATTTGGGTCACTTAGGCAAGCTTTGGGTCAACAAAACATGATTCTTATGGTTGACTTCAACTAGTCTGACATTTGTTGGAAGAAAATACAGCAGCTCACATGTCATCCATCAGGTTCCTGGAATGTGTAGAGAACTGCTTCCTCATATAAATGTTAGATATGCTAACCAGGAATGAGGCACTGCTGGACTTGCTACTTAGAAAACAAGAAAACCTGCTTTGTAATCTCTTGGGTAGTGATAGCCTTGACTGCAGTGACCACAATATTGTAGGGTTTGGAATGCTGCTGGGAAGCAGCCCTGTGGAAAGGGACCTCAGGGTCCTGGTGGGCAGCAGGCTCAATATGAGTGAACAGCGTAGTGCTGTGCCAGAGAAAACCAACAGGATTCTGGGTTGTATCAACAAGGACATCGCCAGCAGAGATGATCATTCTACTCTACTCTGCTTGTCAGACCACACCTGTAACCCTGTGTCCAGGTTGGGTCACCACTGTACAAAAAAGATGTGGATAGGCTGAAGAGGGTCCAGAGAAGGGACACAAAGATGACTGAAGGACTGGAAAGCCTGTAATCACAAGGAAAGACTAAGAGAACTGGATTTGTTCAGCCTTGAGAAAAAAAAGCTTAGGGGAGACCATATCATCATCATCAACATATTCCAAATTTAAAAGGTAACTACAAAGAAGATGGAAACTCAATTTTTCACAAGGAATTACGTGGAAGAAAGGAGCAATGAGTGCAAGTTAATTCTGGTGAGACTCTCATTGGACACAAGAGGAGAATTTTTCCCTATGAGGCCAATTAACTGTTGAAATAACTCCACCACTTCCCTGGAGAGATTCTCAACACTAGACACGTAAGATACAGCAGGGCAGGGTGTTGGGTCATCTTGTCTAGAGTGTGCTTTGGCCAAGAAAGGTTGGAACAGATGATCCTTGAGTTCCCTTCCAATCTGGAATTCTGTGATTAAGTTTTCAGAAAAGGCTACTGAACATTACCACTAAGTAAGAATCAAAAAAGAACATGACTCAATGTGTGCCTTAGAGGAAAAAAGTTAATGAATTGAGATTTTCTAGGCTGGAAGAATAGGAAGAGTGTGGAGATTTTACGGCACATGTTTATTCAGTTTTATGTCTGAACGTCCTCAGTCACCTTCTGCTTGTTTCTTAATGTTCGAAAATACTTCAAGTTTAGCACAAAACACTTTGCATTGTAAAACTATCTGCAGCATCTTCTGGTGTGCAAAGCTATTATGATTGCTGACAGCTAAAATACATTTTTGTCTCTTCTCTCTTAGCATTGCCTTTAGTCCAAGTGGATGAGAAAGGAGAAAAAGTTAGGCCAAATCAGAATCGCTGTATTGTGATTTTACGTGAAGTACCGGAATCTACCCCCATTGAAGTAAGTGTTTCAGTGTTCAGTAAAAAATGCTTTTCCCTTAAGATTTGGAAGGTAGATTTCTTCCATATTTCAATAAGCATATTGCATTTCATGCTGCATTAATAGTTAGTTTCTAACAACATTTCTAAACCTTAGTTTACTGCATGTGTTTGGTTAATATATTTGGTAGAAGCATTTTGCTCATAAGGAAGGCTGTGGTAAAGCCTCTAGCTCTGCAGGGGGCTGAGAAACTGACAATGCTGTGTTTGGTAGAGATACCATCATTTTCTTGGACTCTGGCTTATCCATATGTACTTATCTGTCACCTCCTTGGATAAATAGCAAACAAAGATGAGGGGAGATAAGTCTTAGAATGGAAAATGCCACTATTGCACCGTGAAGCTTGTTAGAATAAAGTACTTAAAGCTTTACAAACATTTCCATAATGCTGAGGGTAGAGGTGTCAAGTCAGTAAGGATCTCTGCTGGCTGAGTTAGAGTGGAGAACTTGATTCTTTGAAAGATACTCAGTGCAACTCAGATGTAGCTGAGACTATGACTAATGGAAAGACTAGAAAAAAGTGATTGGGCCATAGATTAAACCATCTTGAATTTTCAAAAAAGAAGACACAGATTCCTGATGATGGATAGATAATTTAATTTTCCCTCTGTTTCAATTTTACAAGGAAGAATAAAGATACTGAAAGAGTTGCTCTTCCAGACAGTCTTCATACAAAAATAAAGTACTGCAATTTAAAAGCTTAGGATGAAGTAGTGTAAGTAGCCTTAAAACAGCAATATGAAACAGAGTGCTAAAAGGAATTGGAAGAAGTTACACAGCTATATATGCACAGTTTTAAAATACCAGCTGCTGTTAGCTTTCCTTAATGAAATGTAACCTTTCAAAGACTGCCTAGGTTTTAATGTTAGAGGTTTATATTGGTGATTTTGTTCTGGGTTCTTTTATCTATCACCAGTTTGGATATATTAGCGCTGAGTGGTCACTCAAATGCTTAACAACTAGAAAGTTCTGAGAAGTCTTTTCAGAAGAGGTGATCAGAAGTGGTTTATACATTTTATGTTTGAATTTTGCAGACTTAATCTAGAAAGTCTAGACTTAACTAGCCAAATTTAATAGGATACATTTTCTGGCATAGCATGAACAGACTTTATTTAAGCGGCACAGTTCCAAAACACTGCAAGGCCTCCCAGTTTGCTTTGCTTTTTGATGCTGCTCACCTCAACTTTGTGACAGAAATAAATAATGTGGAAATAGATGAAAACAAATATGAAGTCCAAGGGTTGTTTTTTTCTGTGGACATTAGCTGATTGGTTTTGGGAGAACAAAAGCCCTGTTTCAAATATATTAATCTGTAGGCACTTGAGTTAAACTGTATCTCCAGGTTTCTATCCTCTGCAGTACGCATGGTTTTTTGTGTGGCTCTGGTTTTGGGGACAGGGTGGAAGTAGACATTTTTCTGCACTTGATGCCAAATTTAGGTGTCTCTCTATGGCCTAAATAGCTTACCTCCCCTGGTTTAAAGGGAGCAGGCAATTTCTACTTGCACTATGGCCTTAGACAGTGTTTTTTTTAATTCCTTCTAGTTAACAGGGAGAATGGAGAGAGCTAACACTACTGCAGGTGTATGGAGATTGTCTGTTCTGTTTTGTAAGCCTGAAAGTGACTTTTATCTTATTTACCTGGAGTTCTATAGTTCTACACTTAAATATTTTCTTTTTTTTTTTCTTTCCTTTATCAAAATCACATTTCTTAGGAGGTTGAAGCACTTTTCAAAGGAGATAATTTGCCTAAGTTTATCAACTGTGAGTTTGCCTATAATGACAATTGGTTTATCACGTTTGAATCGGAAGCTGATGCACAGCAGGTACACAATTTATTTTTTAAGCATTTTAAAATACAATAGTAAACAAGGATGTGTTGAGGGTGGACTGGTGGATCATAAACTATATTACAAATATGTAACAATTTAAAAAGAAAAATATCAAAACCTCAGAAACCAGTAGTGTTTCCCCTTAGCTAATATGCAGTTATCAGAACTATTAAACATATCTCTGTGAGAGTTTTAACTTGTTTGCGTATCCTGGCATCCTGACCAAAGCTGTAATTATTTCTAGACTAAGAATATATTGGTATTTTGGATGACATGTTGAAATGCTTCCATCATAAGAATTAGAATCTTGTTGTAATGCTACTGAAGCACTTCTGCAGTGGTAAATCTTGCTGAATGCATATTACGTATGAAAGTTTTCTTAGTCTTAGCATTAGCAGGCACCTAAAGAATTATTAGGCTTAGCCTGTCAAAACTGAAATTTCCTTTGTTTAAATTATATTTGATAGATTTTGTAATTATGTTTTTAAAGGCTTACAGATACCTTAGAGAAGAAGTGAAAACTTTCCAAGGAAAACCAATTAAGGTAAGTAGAGCTTTATGGAGTTTTGCAGGACATGTGTGCATGTGTTCTGATTTTTGTGGGGCTCACTGTGTTTCCTAACATAAATTTAAGTGATCCAATCTCAGCAACCATTTGACCTGGAGATGAGTTTTGAAAAGTAGCACATGCTATTTTACTTCTCCTTTTCCTCCTTTCTGGCAGTGGTATATCCATCCGAGCAGCAGGCCAGCAGGGAAGCGTTCAGCTGTTCCTGCCTTCCTTGAAGGAGAAAGCAGTGACTGACAAGTGTCCAGTAAAAGTTTGAGAGCTGTTAGTTTGAACCACCCTGATATAATTTGAAAGACTGCTGTAAATAATCTAATCTCCTTTGCAGGCAAGGATAAAAGCAAAGGCAATAGCTATAAACACGTTTTTGCCAAAGAATGGATATAGACCTCTGGATATGAACCTCTACACACAGCAGCGTTACACCACCTCCTTTTACTTACCTCCAGTGTACAGTCCCCATCAGCAGTTCCCATTGTACAGCTTAATTGGCCCACAGACCTGGTCAGCCACGCACAGCTACCTTGACCCTTCATTGGTAAGTCTCTTGAGTGTGATACAGTTGCATTATTTTCAAAGTTGGTATTATTTTCTTATGAAGTCTTAAGGTGTAGGAAGCATATGTATCCAGAACAGAGGAGTTGAAGATACTGATTCTTCTTGAAAAAGTTATTCAAAATTATTCCTGTGGTGTACAAGAGTAATTATTTGAAAATAGCATTTGATCTCAGATTGCAGTGTGATTCTCTTAACCTTTTAGTTTTTGAGGCAGTTCTTTTACTAAAGAGTGTTAGCCATTACAAAAAAAAATCTTAGCTAAAGATTAAAAGCCTCTCTAGAAATCAGGTGTTCAGAAAAACAGAAAAAGCAATTCTGATATATACTGAATAAACCTAATGAAATCAGGTAAGTAAAGAAGAAAAGTAAGTTCTAGGTTAGCATGCTGAATTACCTTATTGGCATGTTCTTAAAGCAGAATATTTTCTGTGCAAAAGTAACATTTTTTGGCCATTAAAAATAAAATTACTTTTGCTAATTTAAAAAAAAACCCACAGCATTTTAAATTGCTTGATTAAAAAAAAAATTCTTAAAGGGGCTGTTGGTAAGAGCTAGAATGGTAGCAATAAGCCCTGTATACTCTAATGGGACATCTGCTGCTTTCTGCAGTGCTACTTCCATCTTCTCCATTGTTACAGTTAGAATTACCTTGGCCTGTTCTAGTCTGCCTTTGTTATCCTAAACAAACTAATACGAATGTAGTTTTCTGTAATGGCTGAGAGACTAAGGTTGTCCTATGTAGAACCTCTTTATCCCCTCTGCAAATATCTCTACTTGCAGCTAAAAGAAACTGGGGTACAAATGTGCAAAATTAGAACCGTTTTATAGGTTTTCTGGCAGAGCATTTCAGTGTCCTTGAGCAAACTTCCTGTGTACCAAACATCCAGCTAATTAAAGTTGGTTTGCTAAACACTACACACACAGGGAAGGTAGCCAGAGCCCTTGCAGGGAAAGGCTTTTTAAGGGGGTGAAGAATGTAGAGGAGACAAGGCAGCACAGTGAACAATGTTATTCCAGAAGAAAGCCACCTTATTAAGCAGCCATGAATGTGATTCTTCCTCTAGATAAACTATGGCACAGTTTTGCTGCGGAATAGTGAAGTAATTGGATAGCACTGGGGTAGAAGATGTAAATTAACTGGCCACAGGTTTTCAAACATGGCTTAGTGTGTTTCTACCTTATGTCCTGAAACTTTCTGTATTTCAGAAAGCTTACTACTCCTGGCCTTTAAAAATGGCATTAAAAAATCTCATCCCTTTCTTAGTATACACAGAAAATTAACTGGTAGAGCTTTGCCACCCACTGTTTTACAGCATATTGTCATTGGTTAGCTGCATCTTGTGTACATTACTGTAATGTGATGTTTCTTGAACCTTTTATAGGAAGAGCTATATTCGAATAGAAATTACTTGAGAGGAGAACAGGGACTGCGAGCAACAATGACACAGGAATAATTTTCAGGAGACAGGGTTGTAGTTTGAATAGAGACTTGTATGCAAATACAGCAAAAGTTTCTCTACTCTTTTGCTTTGTCTAATACTAACAGTGCTTTGTCGCATCTCTAATTTGAGATTAAATATGCCTGAGAGTGTGGGCATATAGGTTTTGTTCTGAAATTACAATATAGCAACACATCTTCAAAATTCTATAGTTGCCTAGTACGTTACATCATCAGGTAGTTAATAGTGTTTGAGGAAAGATCCAGTTTGTCCTGCTTGTGTATAACTATGAAAAGAATCAGAGGTCCACTTACCATCCGCTTATTTAGGTGTTATGTGGAAGATAAGTAGAAGGAACTAAAAAAGTTTTTTCTTCTTAGGGAAGGAGTCACATAAATTATAAAATAAAAAGACAGGCTGTGTAGGTTAGAGATTCTTTGATGAAGAACTGTCTCTGTACTCTGAAACAGAAGGAATGTTACCAAGAATTTTGACTCAGTGTTTTTCAATCCTCTTAAATTATCAAAACTAGATTTTGTGTAGTGGCTGTCTTCTCAAAAAACGGCATTTTAAAAGTTGATTTCAAGGCACTGGACAAACGCTCTGTTGCTGTTTGAGCCAGGTGTTTCAGGTATTGCCCTGCACAGAATGATGTAAAGTACAGGGTTAAGAAAAAATAGTACTCAGTTTGTTTCTAATTATGAGGATGCAATATGTTCTTTTTAGGTAACACCATTTCCAAATACTGGTTTCATCAATGGATTTACATCTCCAACCTTCAAGCCTGCTGCTTCTCCACTGACTACCCTTAGGCAGTATCCTCCCAGGAACAGGCAAGTTCAACCATCTTTTAGCAATATACATACTATTTTGTCTGGCATGTGGTGTTTTAATCTACTTATTTTAGTAACACCAGCTAACTGGAAAATACTTGTGAAATTGAACCTGGTGCTAGGTTAAGTGAGGCCAAAGGGCACATGGTGTTGCTATGGTTAGTGGTGGTCCTGTTTCTAATTGTAAATGGACTGTCTGAAAGCTGAAAACTTGTCTGCTCCATGATTTAAGGTATTGAGATGAAATACTCTGAAGGATGGCATTTGATCAGCAGGATTATTCATTTAGTAGTTTCAGTTCCAGATAGTTTTTAGGAAAGCCGTAATTGAAAATTGACAGAGAAAGGTTGATTTTGGTAGCTCACATGACTATTTATCATTCCTAAAAATGAAATACACAATAGAAGACTAAAGATCTGCTTCTTCTGAATTCTGTATGTAGCCTTAGGCCTCAGAAGATCTCTCATAGTACGTATGTTGAAATCACTTTTGAATTTATAGGAATCCTAGCAAGTCTCATATACGCCATACAATACCCAGTGCAGAGAGGGGACCTGGGCTTCTAGACAGTCCTACAATATTCAACTTTTCTGCTGATCGTTTAATCAATGGCGTCAGGAGCCCACAGACGCGGCAGCCAGGGCAAAACAGGACACGGATGCAGAACGCAACCACGAGTTACACCAAGAGGGAAGTAGGAACTGGACGGATGGAACAGAGCAGCGTTGACTCGTCTCCTGGATTAGGTAGAGGAAGGTAAGTGTAGTCTGTAGTTGTCCACTCAACAACCCAATATTGGGCTATAGAGATATGGTACTAGTACTGTTCTGATTACTTTTGTTAAACTGGAGGTGTGTCTCCTCAAAGCTAAAACCTTGGAAAGTGCTTCAGAGAAAGTGCTAAATATAAAACAAATGCAATGTGAACCTGCATACTTTCCTACCAAATGAAAATCTTTAATGGCAACTGGTGAACAATTTACATCCTTTTTTTCATCTGTTCTGGGAATGTTTTTGCCTGTTTGTTTGACTTTTATGGAGGAGTTCTGCATATTTCATTGTTCAGCAGCATAGATTGTGCACCTGAACCTGTACTAACAGTGCTCATTGTTAATTTTTTTAGTTGAAAGATCAGAATTTTGGCCAAATTAGACATTTACAAAAAGAAAGATGATAGATATTATGGAGGGAGGAAGAAACTATTACATGCAACTGAGAAAACTATTGTTTAAAAAACCCCCTAAACTGACAAGCAAAACCAACAGCAAAACCCCCACAAAACTAAAGAAAAAAATACCCAAACAACCAAACCAAGTTCCCAGGGAGCTGAAAATAGAGAGCACCAATATTAATGTGAGAATTTAGCAGCCTTATCTTGGAATTTTTTAAATACTGTACAGTTCTCCAAGTGCTTTATAAAGTACTGTGCAGCTTTGTTTAATGATGGCTATTAGTGTCTCCATACAAATCACATTTTGAGCGACTCACTGTATTGGAAGATAACTCAAGTCTTTTGCAGGTGATCTTATATTAGATTTGCATCACTGCAAAATCAAGTGGGGATTTTGTGCAAGGATTGTAATACTTTTCTGAGTTTGGTTCACCAAACTGTTAACTAGTGGATGGAAGTATGATTAAGGACAAAGGAAACAAGATTGCTAGAACTGTAGATTACAGAAATGTATAGGAATATTCAGTACTTAGATTTATATTATGATGTTTCAATATTTGATTAAACTTAGAATATTAAAAGTCAAAGAGAAAACTTGGAAAATATATTGAAACAGAGTTAGCATGTGTTGCGAATTTTAAACTGCTACTTGGAGGAGCTTTACCTGAAGCAGGGCTGGGGCAGAAGCACTGAAAATATTTTGGAGGGGCTTTTCCTGAATTGAAAATAGTTAGCCATATTTTAAAAATTACAAAGGTATTAAAAAATCAAAACCAAACCACCTAAAATCTTTACTTTGATATTGAAAGGTTTTGTCTAAGCCTTACATGTAATCATCACTGAGATGCTTTTAACACAGGGATTGTAATCAGTATATTCTTATGCTGACTTCAATTAGATTTGTACTTTTATTTTAATGAGAGTTTTTTAATACCTATCTAAAAGATGATGTATGAAATAGCAATTTGAATTCGTATCTCCTGTTTTCACTAACTGCCTTCCATTTATTTATAGGCAAGGTTCTGATAATTACTTTCTTTTCCTTAGGAAAAACTCATATGGCTACCGAAAGAAAAGGGAGGACAAGTTTACAGTGAGTGTTCATGATTGTATTAATCTATACTAAAAGTAGGGTAACAAGGCAATAGTGTGGATGTTTGGTGGAGTAGCAGGTAAGGTAAGTTATTGCACAAGCAATTGTATGTCACAGTTGACTGAAGACAGCAGCTCATTAGAATTGTATGACTTTACTACATTTGGGCATCAGAGAAGATTGTGCATTAATGCAGAAGTCAGGAAAAAGTCAAAGTTGCTCTTTAGTAGAAAAAAATTTCCATCTTAGTGTCACTGTCACTTTGTCAGCATCCTATTGTTCACATTCAGGAGGAACTAAATAGCTAAACAGAAGTGTCAAAACACTTGGTACTTGATTATCATTTGTGTAGCCTTTGAAGAGCATTTTGTGCATTTTATAGATGCGTGAGTCACAATGTGTAGCTAGAATACTAGCTATTAAATGGTCAGTTCTTTCTTAAATGCCCCTTCCAAGTACTACTTAGTAAGGGTATACTAACACTGTTGAAATATAACAGTTTTTGTAAACTTAAATTTAAGGTGACTGCCCAAATAGTCTTGATGCTTGAAAAGGCCAGATTAGAGACAGTGTTGAAAAGAAGTAAATTTTTTTAGGCTTTAAGGCTTGATTCTTTAAAACCAGACACTTCTCTGCAATTCATTTTTTTTTTGCCACACACAATGTGTTCGTGAAGTTGAACCAAATTTCATTGTTCATGTTACAATTGCAAAGTAACTCTACTGCATGAGCCGTAACACTTTCTTAAATGTCTGGAATCTTTGCATTTGTGTATTTATGGCTCCTGCTGTTGAGTAGCCTTAGGGGACTTGGGTGAAGGAGCATAAGGTTGGAAAGCATAAAATAAGTGTTGTTTCCTTTTGGTCCCTTTTAGTTCTTCTCAAACTTTTGAAGGCTCAATGAGATCAAATTATATGTATGATTGTCAGTACTTATTTTGCCCTTTTAAAGATGCTTGAATTTTTAGATTGGTGTTTTCCTATCAGTATTTTTTCTGTCTTTGAAAAAACATGGTACAGGTTGTCTTATAAGTGAATTGCTGGAGTGAAAGGATTACCTTGGATACTGAGCAGAGAGCCTGTTCTGACTTAGCTCACTTTAAATGTTATTTTAACTTTAATATGTAAAGCTGGTGGACGTCTTCAATGAAGACCCATGGCTCCCTTCTCTCAGTACCAGGCTTTTATTGTAACCTGTGCAGCCATGTTCCTTCTAGTTTTTTCTGGCCTATGAATCTGTAGTCCAGTGATAGAGCTTGAGCAAAGTTGAGACCTGCTACATACCCACTGCTTTGTGTGCTGGGAAGGAGTGTACTCTGGAGAGAAAGATTAAAATTTGACTCCATTAAAAGGACTGTGGAAAAAGTCCAGGATTCTATTTCTTGTGTGATCCTCTAATGATTAGATAGTGTACACAGGACATCACTGCAACCAGTTACTTGAACGGAGTGATGACCTCTTTCAGTTTTATTTTTTTAAAAGGAAAAATTGGGGAGTATGCATGCTTGCATGAGAGAGCATGAATCTTTTTGATCAGATTGTATCAGAGGCTATAGACAAGAGCAAGTTGTCTTGAGAAATTTTATGCAGTTGACAGCTAAAAATCCATTTGTCCTCCCTGGTCTCACTAATTTAAGGTGTTAATGCTATTTGTCTCAATGTGTTGGATTTTTTAGGACTCATCTGTGTAACTTAAAAAATTTGCAAGACTTCAGTCCCCTTTAAGAAAACTTAAGTGCTGTGATTTGAAGAACTGTTAAAAAAAACTGTGGCGGGAGTGGGGGGAATGGTTGTTCCTCTTGCAATTTGAGCTGGATAAGTGCAGTCTCTCTCTTTGGCAGGTCATCTGACTTCTATTTTTGGAGGTTTGCTGCCTCCATTGTTGTAGCAATATTAAACTTGTGTTCTGGGGAGTAATGCTGGGTCAGTAGAAGTCCTAGGAGCTGCAGTTGTGCTTGCCTCTCTATTTATTCTTTCCTTAACTCTCAACACACACTTCCTTTGACATTAAACTATAGTTTGTGATAAGAGCTGTATCTGTATTGCTCTTCATGAGAAGGAAAGGGAAAAAAAATAGTAAGTAATGCAACACCTTTCTGTCCAGAAGCATTGTTTCTCACATTCAGACTATCTTGGCTACATACCCATAAATATTTTCCTTTTCAAATTAGGAGTTGTCTCAGGCTGCTTTGCATTCGATATGCTGCAGCAGCAATCGTTTTGGCACAGGCCTGAGCACGGTCATGAAACAGTTACTTCTTTGTTTACATGATGTAGATGAAGTTAATGGGTAACTACAGTTACAGCACATTACAAAAGGAATTTTGTTCTTTCAGTGTAAATAGAATTCAGCTTTACAAATCCTTACAAGAGAGCCTCACAAGTGATCTTCAGCTGCGGTACTCTTAACTCCTGAACTGCTGTCTGTAGTGCAAAGTCCTTGCATTTAGCCCATTGATCTTTTTTTTTGCCTGGGACAGTGTTTTTCTTCTTGGATTTGGTTAGAAAAATTCTCCTTGTTTCAAAAATAGTTTTGACATTTATTTTTGCGTTTTTACAAAGTGACTATATAAATTCATATGAATTAAATGAAAACTACTGTTGTGTGGACTACATGCAAGCCATGCTCTCTTGCCATTTCTTAGTATGCTATATGAACACAATACAAAATTCTTGTTGACTCCTGTCTTTCACTTAGATTTTTGCTGTGTTATATCTAAACCAGTCTGTCTTCCTTTCTTTGTCAGTGTAAGTGTCCATCCTGAATGAAAGGTCAGCCAGAAGCCTTTTCTTACTATAGCATATGAATTTTTTAAGGCTGTTTATACCATCTCTTTATAATAATAGTTAAATATTTTAAGGGCAACAATGGAAAAGTGTCTGTTCCTCAGTACTGTGTGGTTTTTTGGAGGTGGGCTGGGGGAGGCCTCTCTAGGGCTTCTCAGGTGTAAATCAGAGTCCCATGTCTGTCTTTTTTGTCATCCAGTGCAGTAACCTCAACGTGTTATTTCTATTCCAGCGAGGCCAAACACAGTCTCCACCACCCCCAAAACCTCCATCTCCTAGCTTTGAATTGGGTTTGTCTAGCTTTCCTCCATTACCTGGGGCTGCTGGCAATTTAAAGACCGAAGACCTTTTTGAAAACAGACTGTCCAGTGTGGTAATAGGAACGTCAAAAGAAAGAGTGAGTAGCCAGCGTTTGTTGTTGTTGGAAAACAAAGAATTGCATACCTCTTTTTTCAGAATTGGTGGCTTACACATAGGAAAAAATTGTGGTTTTACATGGGTCATAAGCAATGCTTTTAAACAGCTGTCAAATGATATACCATTGCCTTTTTCACTTATATCTTAGAATTTATTGGATATTCTCTTTGAAATGGTGTGGAATAGGAGCACCAGTATAAGTAGATGTTAATAGCTGAGATTAGAAAGTGCTCTGCTGTTTGTAGTTGACTCAGGTGAAAAAAATGTGATGATTTCCCTCCTGTTGGAAAGTCAGACTTCTGAGTTGTATATACAACACTTCAAAGTGACAGAGACAAACTTTTAAGCACTGAAATATGGAGAAGCTGCCTACATAGTCTCAGTACAGTAGGCATCAGAGCTGGAACAAGAACTGTTACCAAAACCAGCTGGATCCCAACGTTGTCTTGTCGTATTGCTTAGAGAGATAAAAATATACCAGAATGACTTGGCAACCACTGCTTTCTAGATGTAGTAGAGATGCACTTGAAAATTAATCTTCAGTAGCTGTTCATAGATTTCATTCTTAGAACTGTCTCTACTGTGCCATCTGTGAGTGACAGTGTGTTCTTCTCCATCAAGCCTCATAGCTGTGCATTATGGAACAGTCTAGGCTGTGGAAATCTATATTGGCTTTCTCCTAGCTCTAATTTAGCTTGTGTTTTTCGAGCTGCACCACAACTGATGAAGTTAACCCCTGAATATAGCAATGCAAAGCAACCTGATGAGACACCAAATCTTTCTTGTCTCATCTCTAAACCCAATCTATTGCAGAAGCGTTTTCCTTCATACCAGGGATGGGTAGGGAGGGTATATGTTGGTGAAGGAAAGAGGAAGTGGCAAGGCAGTCTGCACCTGAAAGAGTGACAAGCCACTCTGTTTCCTACAAGTGTAATAGGGACAACTGCATTCCAGGGTTGCGTTTTGGCAGAATGTGCAGCACAGTACCATGACAAGAGTAGCGTTTAACTTACTGTTAGCCAGTACTCCAGTTTGTATTCTGTTCTTGGCCAAGATCTATCTTTTTAACGTATTTTACCTGTGTTTCTGAACTGTTTTTAACTATTTCAGGTTTTCAGTATAATTCCAGCATTTGATAATGCAGCTGAAAACCTATTGCTCGTCCCATTACAAATCTAGTACTTGCTTTACACTGTACTTACTGTAAAGAACTTAGCCTTCTCCCCTGTATAGGCAGTCATAGTATTAATAGGCACTGAGGTTCTAATGATAATGCAATGCACTGTCACATTCAAAAGCTTCCTTTAACTGCCCAGTTTCATTCTCTGGCTTGCACAAGTTAGTGTGTACCGCTGTGTGGAAGAAAGGGATTGTGCTGTGTTTCCTTGTTGGTGTAAATAAGAAGATAACAGCAACTGGCTCCAAAGAGCAACTGTGTTCTGCTACAAAGGTTTGAGTTAATGTTAGGGTCTTGCCAATGTATACAGGCTGCTTTTTACCCTTGATCTTAACATTTTTTCATGTCACCTAATGTAGAGTTAGACAGTGCTACCCTTGTTTTATAGATGGGCAGCTCTGGTGTACAGAAGCTGAGTGTACTTAGATTGTAAACAGTTGTTACCCAAGGATCATAGCTTTACCCTCTTTGCTTTGTGATGTTCTTCTGGAAGTATCTCTGGGGAGTGGTAGGTGTTAATCATCCTACATTTTCTAATTAGGAATCTGCAGTGCTGTCAAATTGGGCCTGAGTGTTTTGGCCTAGGAACACCACTTGCATGTTTTCCTGACTTGAAGCTATTTACACTTAACCGTGTACCTACAAGTTTTGATGAACTTGGGCCAGAATGCTCAGCAACTTGCAATTTCGAGCCATTACACACACTATTATGGGTAAAACTATAAAAGCCATTCTTTTACTTTTAAACATCCACTTTTTAGGGTTTTACTTTGAATAAAACTAGACTTAGATCTACTGCAATAATCTGTGCTGCCTCATTTAAAGCAATGTCTTCAAATACCAGTTTCCTTTCTAACAGACACAGGACTCCCATGTTTTGTGAGCTTTGAATGGTGGCTGTGCTGGGGAAAAGGGTGGCTATCTTGTTCCTTCTGTGCTTGTGTTCTTTCGTTGCTCTTCCTTCTGCTTACCAGAATCTGTTCTGGTTCTGAAGTTAGATAGATAAGAAGCAATATAAAAAACATGACACTTTTTAAAAACAAACAAAATGGTTATAAATATTAGAAATATGTTTTCCAAGACACAAAGTCTTCTTCCTCTTTTCTTATTTGGTGACAATTGAAATACATGTGTGCATCTTGAACCTATTTGACCTTTATCTGGAAACACAGTATCACTTGATGCTAGCAGAATCTTTTGAGGGCTGTGGAAGAAACCTCTTCTGCTTGGTAGCAAATCACACTATAGCAAAAGAAAGGGACTTTTTAAATAACAGTCATATCTTAGTTTGCAAAAACTTTAGGTTTGAGTTTGTTGGGTTGTTTTTTTAAGGCTAGGATTTTTTAGCACCAGCTCTTGGCATGATCCCAGGTAAGAGCTTTGAAGAATGTAGTTCTTGGAGCATAACTCTAAGGAGACTTTTGTCTTGCTAGACTACCTATGGTTATGTGAACAGGCACAAAGCCTGTGTTATTACTTACACATGCAGAATTCCCAGGTTGAAAGAAGTGATCTGTATTATCCAGATAGTCCCCTTTGGAAAGTAAGCTTCCAATATTTGTGGAAGAACCAGCGTGTGATTGTCTGTTTCTAAATAACTGTAAACGAAAAAAAACCTCACTTGTTACAATGTATATTGAGTCCTTCTGTATCTTCCTGTAGTTAATCTACCCTTATAAATCAACTTGTAAACTGTGTCCTGACTGTGTTCATTTTCAGGCAAACCATATTAATTGGATATTATGATTGCCTTTCTGTGCTTTTTTCTTCCTTCAGAACATTAATGTGGATGCAAGTACAAACACTATTCCATCAGGAATTCCTCGAGAGCCATTGTTGCCAGTTTCTTCTACATTGCCCAGGACATTTGAAAGGTCTCCTTCGCCATCCCAGTCTTCTGAGTAAGAGCTTGATTACATAGCTATAATTATTCTGCTCTGAATTGTGTTTGCATTTTCTGTCATCACAAGGCTAGACGAAACACTGTAAAGAGATACTAGAACTTTAGTGAAAGAAATATTTTGTTGTATATTATAATTGTAGTAAAGGCAACAAAGCTTAATTTCTGAACAACATCCTGACAGTGATTTAATCATAGTAGTGATTTGGTCATAATAGTCATTTAGCAGATGAAAGTTCAGTGCTGTGTTTTAGTCTCTCCATGTATTTTAAAAGTTTAATGCATACCTTACTTACGTTTAGGTAGCTTTGAAGCATAGAGAGTGATCCTGAGTGATCCTGTGGGCAGTACTGTTGTCCATGCAATAAAGGAGGTTTGCAGTAAGACTTTGTTTGGAAGCTGCAAATCCAGATTGAGGTGTTTGAGTTACAGGAGTAAAAGAAACTGAGTGCCCAAATGCTATCAGAAAGTCACAAGTGACAGGTAGTGTCAAGTTCCACAGGAATATCTTCTTTATTTGATAACATTTTTAAATGCAATGCTAGGAAATTATAGCTATAACTTCTATTCGTAGTCAGATTTTTAGACATATTAGATCATTCATGTGTGCTGAAGTTTCACTTTTAACAAGCCTTGCTTCCTGCTGGATGCTTACAGGGATTCCAAGGTTGTGGAGAAACAGCAGAGAGAGACACAGAGTACAGAAAGGCTTTCTTCTTCCACACTCAGTACTGCATGTAAATCGGTACAAGTCAATGGGGCTGCCATAGTAAGTGACCTTGTTACTTCACTTCCTCTTCATGATCCAGTTTGATGCATTTAACTCAATGTTGCTTTCATTGCTACCCAGTGTTGCTTAGTCATGTGAGACCAGCATCCTTAAATTTGCACGTTGGTGGCCTCATGGTTGCTTGTGCGATATAGTTATGCAGTTAACAGTGCGAAAGTGCTCAAGATAACTTGGCGAATGATAGCTCTTCATCTGAATTCTCTTCTTGGTAGTAACCTTGAGGCAGAAGATTAATACATATGTTGCTATTTGAACCAGAGCATTCATTGTCTTTCAACTGGTTTAGAGTTTGCTTGAATCAAATTATTTGCCCTGTCACAGCATCCCATTTTTCTGGCATAGTGTTTTGCATTTTACCCTGTCTTGAAGACTTAGTCTATACAGCTTCTGCAAGCTTCATACTCAAGCCCTCGTCTGCGTATTTAAGTGCAGCAGTCTTTTGGGACAAAGATTTTTACCTTTTTTTTTGTTCATAAAAGTAGATGACTTTTCCTCAGTATTCTATGTTTAACTCTGCTGTCCTCTTTGCTTTCCGTTTCACAGGAACTGCGAAAACCTAGTTATGCAGAAATTTGCCAGAGAACAACTAAGGATCCTCCTACATTGCAACCCCAGAAAGAACAGAAGCCAAACACTGTAGCATGCGGGAAAGAAGAAAGAAAGCCCACAGAAACAATAGAGAAAAACAGAGAACCTCCTCCTCCTGCAAAGTCACATCCTGGACAACCCAAAGACCAGAGGAGACAGTCAGGCCGCAGATCGTCCCCTCCAGCTGTTGGCAAACGCTTAAGTAAAGAACAGAATACTCCTCCAAAATCTCCTCAGTGAAACTAACACCTTGGAGGGATTTGAAAAGAGGTCTACTTCCCACAAATTAAACCCATATTCCCACTAAGATTCCTGAGAATGAGTTGCTGGTTAGGAGCTTGCAGTGATACTAGGCATATAACGATGCCTGCAAGTTATTTTTTCTGTGAAATACTTTTTCCCCTTTTGAACAAACATTCTATTTTTTCTGGATAGTTGTTCTAAACCTTATATTTAGGTTGGTGCTTAACTGGAGGTGAAGCTTAGTGTGATTATTTTTTCCAAGATGTAAAATATTTGTCTTTAAAAAAAAAAATCAACTTTTTATTAAGCCTCTCTGTGGCTGTGTGAGTGCAAGCTCTGTATAGTGAGTTTTTTCTAAACTGTTAAGCAGAAATGTGCTGCTGCAATATTTTTAATAAACTGGTCTGCAAGTACATATCTAAAGTGTCAAAAGACTGGTAACGGCAGCTAGTGTGTAGAGTGCAAGGAAGTAGACATTTTACCAATTAGTATGTGACCTTGAAGATTTTTTTTATATATATTGGGCTGCTGTACTAAGTGTCAGCAAATTAACTTGCACTTTTAGGTTAAATGAGTAGTTGTTTCTAGCATTTTTTAAAAAAAAAATAATCTTCTTTTTGATGTTTTGCACACACAGAATGAATTCTACGGAGCACCATAGCAGTCTTTCTGAAATCTTTCCTTTTTTTGACTTACTGCAAGCAAGTAACCATCTTCTCACTCCAGAATAAAACTGAGGTTATAATTTGCAAATACAAAGCACATTGTGAATAGAAAGAATTAAGTCTGTGAGCTTCTCTGGTGGTGAAGCCTGTTAGTGGATGTTATCAGGAGAAAGCACTGTAGCCTTCTTATGATAACCTTAGCTTCCCTGTGCTTGTAAGGGAGTTAACTGAGTCAGCGCTGTATGTTCTGGTTACCCCTGTGCTCTCTGTAGACTTTTTTTAAACTCTGCCCCAAGTGCTCTTTGAAAGAGTTCATATCTTAGTCAGCCTTGTGTTGACACCTTCCTGTAACTACAAGCATTGGCATAGGGATTGAAATTTTTTTTCCAGATGTGAGATAATGGTGTTTGTTTTGTGTGGTGGAGGAAGAGATCCCTGATATTTACCTCTGGGATGAGGTTTCTCACACTTACTTACTTTGGAAGTGATGCGCTTTCTGAAGGACAAGGATGCACTAAATTAGCAAGTTTCTAATAAAGTTGAATATAAATTATTTTTGTTTTAAAATGCCTAAACTTTTTCTTTAAGTGTTTAAGCTGCAGGAAGTTCAGACAAAACTCATTCCTGCTGACTATGACAGTACAGTTTATTCCACAAAAATGTTTATTTAAACAACTGATTTTTTTAAAGAATTATTTCCATCCAATATTTAAAGACTTGAATTTTATTTAAACTTGAAAATGACTTTGCCTTAACTTTTGTACAAGACAGCTTAGAGTTAATGAGGTCTGACCCCATGGAGGGTTAGCATGAGTGGAATACAGAATTACTCAGTTACAGTATGTATCTATTGTCACTGGTCTTACTGGGTAAACATACTGTAGTACAGGAACTAGCAGCAGTTTTTGTAATATACCTTAAAGATCTTAAACAGTTGATCTTTTTCAGATTGTTGAAAAACCTGTAAATGCAAATAGTCAATACTGTATTAAATATGTGCACTTGGAAGTGTGTGCTTTGCTTGTACAGTTGTAAATAATCAGAACATATAAAAAGGTACCCTAAAGAAAAAATCTGATAAAAATTATTGATATTATAAATGTTGCTGTTGAGCTGGATGTAGATAAACTAAATGTTGTGGTTTGAATATTACTTTAATCTGTTGTTTTTCCTTTTTCTTATTTTATTCTGGTGTGCTGAACTGACCCTGCCTCTTCACTGCAAAAGGGAAATGGAATGAAAGTCTTATTTGAAAGCCCTCAAATGTTTTCTGAAGTCCCTCTTAAAAAAAAAAAAAAAAGGTAATTTAACCAATTCAGAACTGTTCTGCAATGTAAATAGTGAATTTTGGCAGTCAATCTGTAATTTTAAGTCATTAATAAAATCAAGTTTAATTGGAAAAAAAACTTTAGACTGCTACAAAATATACTCTGAAGCTTACTTGTCTGCTTTCAAGAATATCAGTGCTTTCCTTAGCATATGATTCATAGATCTGTAAAGTAATTATAGAATTTGACTCCTGATAAATTTATCACAAGCAGCAATTGGTAACAAGTTGACCTTTTAAATCCAGTCTATTGGATGCTGCAGAACTGGTCAAAATAGGGCATGCTGGAATCTTGATTTTTTTTTTTTCATGTTAAAAAGTGTGCTATATGAGCACTGTGGGAGGAGATAAGGACTCTGACATCATCACCAAAACTGCTTAACTAGTTCTCTCATTGGTTTTTTTTATTATGCTTCTCCTTTCCCCAGTGGCAGTGAAAATGGTAGCTAGATATGTGTGTATGGTTTAGGCCAGCTGTATGATTCATTTTGTTTGTCTGCTGCAAGTGAAAGGCTTACCAGCTGCAAACAACCACAAGTGGTTCCTTACAGCGACTGTGTACAGCTAGGCGTAATACTCAGCTGGTACCTAAGGTAATATAGTGAGACCAGCAGGGATGTGTTGTGCTGTTCTAATGTATTCTGCTGCCATTTGTGCTAGGTCAATACACTGTAATTACTGCTTGCCCAGCAACAGTCTGTTGCATCGGAAGTTTAAACCTTCCTCTGATGTGGTTTTTTATAGCTTTTTTTTAAAAAGAAAAAAAAAAGTGACACGCCAAATAGCTGTGTAATATACAACTTATCCTTACTGCATTTTACTTGGAGATTTAGGTTTTTTCCACTCAGTGACAAAATGGAGTTTTCAGAGTAGAGTTGTGAAGTTGCATGCAGACTGTTGCTACGATACAGAAGAGAGATTAAAATGTGGCTTTTAAAATGAAAACCTCCCCAAAGCAGGAGCTGAGTTAAAGGTTCAGGGATACAGTAATTAAAATTGGCATTTTACCTTGTAGGACTGTGTGGTGATCTGAAACTCTTCTTCCAGGAATTTAAAAAAAAAACCAAAACCAAACAAAAGATTGCTTTTAAAACTAACCATTGTTTCAGATCAGTTCCCACTGTGACACTGTCATTTGCCACATACAAATCTGTGAGCAGCAGCAAATTTTTCACATTGCTGCATTATCCTTCAAGGACTTCAGCAGTTGGCATAGAAAGGCCCTTACTTGAGTGTTGCAGTGTATCAGGAGCAACAGCTGACTGTAATGGTGCATACCTATCTCTGTATCTCCTTCAGCTAGCTACAGTTAGGGATTTTTATGTGCTTTGTAACCTATTACACTAATAGCAGCAGACAATCGAAGATTTCTTAAGGAGACCTAACAGCTGCCAATTCACAAAATAGAAGTGTAATATGGGAGCCTTCTTGAGGGTTTTTGTTTTTGTTCTTCTTCCATTAAGACTGGAATCAAGCTTACATGTAAACTATCAGTAATTTAAGTTTCCTTTTGTGTCATAAAATGTAAAACTGTCTAATTTGAAAAAAAAATATGTAGGTTATGAAAAATAAAGATTTAGGCACTGTTGAATTCCTGATTTTTTTAATTAAACCTTTCTTCAGCAGTATTTTTCATTACCTTTTGTCTTTTGCTCCCATTTTTGGAAAGTGTAGATTTCTAATTTTGAGGGGGGCAGGGGGGATAAAAAAGTCCTTGCTTTACTGTGTAGTGCAGTTGTAACCATCATCTAAAGGTATACAGCAGCAGCATGAACTCTGAAGACAGCACTATCTCTATTAGGTAATGGTGACTGGTTAACTTGTAAAACAAAAGTTGATCTGGTGTTTTGTTTACTAGAGATTCTCTTCATTAGTAGTTTCCTCAAATTATTAGATAAGATGTTGAGTTGGTCTTAAACATGAATTTTTAACATTTGGGTTAGTGCTTTGCTTGCATAGCTCTTCAATCCTGAGATGTCCTGCCATTATTTTTGGCTTTGGCTGGTTTTAGAGATTATCCTGGTCATGTCTCTAGTTTCCACTTCAGCATGAAGTATCCTCCTCTGCCCTTGGAACTCAGTTTTCTGTTACTTAGATGTGTAAAAATGCATGGAAATTTGTCAGCAGTGTTGCTGTAATCCTAGTGTGGTTCTCTAGCTTTGGCAGAATCCAGGCATTTATTTGTTCCTGCAACACAATTGGGCAATGTCCTCTTTGTGCTGGTTTTCCCCAATACGAAGTGATGTTCAGTGCTGGCTGCACCAATGTTCATGCTGAACCAGTTGTTTTATTTCCTCTTGGACATGAGGAGAGAAAGTGAATATGGAATGGAACACTCATGCAGTTGAGGATCTAGAGATTACTTATTGTCATAGAAACTATGACTCCTTGCCTTTTGAGCCTCAGGCTTCTGTAGAAAAAAAATGGTTTTATGAAGTATGCTTTTGCTTCACAAAGTTCTGGAAGTTAAATCTTCTAATTGTGTTGATTATCATGGCCAGGCTTTTAAGAGTACAGCTGCTTAAGTCAGAAAAGTGACTGAATTTCAGATTGAGCTGGTTTGTAGGTGGAAGTAGCATTGCCTATTTCATATCTGCTTTCAAGAGAAAAAGCTGTGTAGCAGTATAGAGCCATGGTGACATCAGGTTAGAGTAGCTCAGTTACTGCAACATCCTCTCTCAGCATGGATATACATCTTCTCTATCATTCAAGGTTCAACCTGAGTCGAACAAGTAGAAATGAGCTCCCATGGAAGAGGTGCATGGAACTGTTACACCAAATAAGCACACAAATGCTGTGGAGAACCTACCTGAGCTGCACTGTGTCCTTGCTGTCTGTTGACTCCCTCACGTCAGCACACCAGCCTGTAACTGAGAAAGAGGATTATTTTGGAACAGGTCAGAAATGGTTGTCATGCAATCAGCAGAGTGGAGGAAGGCACAGGAATACACAGTTGGTGCCCAGAGGGACATGGTCATGGTAATGGTCCTGGCAGGCACAGTGTCTTAGATCAGCTGAAGCAAACTGAGTATTTATGCAGTTAGATTATGACAAATGGAAGGTAAAAGGTCTTGGCTTAAATGTAGCCTTCTCTGCTCAGGTGAGCATGGCTCAGCTCATCATGCTTGGTCATTTTTGAGCCTTACTTTCATGATAAGGAGAAGGGAGGTGAAAGGGTCTGGGTTTTGTCTTAGGTTTTTTGGTTGCTCTTCTGTATGAGCTGTAAATATGCTAGGTCTTGACTCTGTCTTATGGTGATAGACTATCAGAAGTCTTTGTGCATTGTCTTGTCACAACTGGTTTGGGAGCAGTTCATTGTTTTGCAAAATGGAGGGCAAAACATGTATATGCTGTGGGAAGTGAGTCTGAGATAAAATCACCTAATCTCTCTTAAATCTCAGTTTGAAGAGCAAATTGCTTTGTGTGCTTATTATTTGTGTGCATGTACAGTGCAGGAACCATCCTGCAGCCTGATAGCTTTACATCCCATTTACTGTAGGTGTCTGCAGAGGAGGAAGAAATCTACCATGGCTAAGGATGCTCTGAGGAAGGAGGGATAATTTAGAGCTGTAAAACATACAGAAGCTGGAAAGAGCTATGAAATCTACACGGATGGAATTGCTGATACCTAATGAGATGTCTCTAATGTCTTCCAAAACTGCTCCATGCAGCTTGAGATGTCAGCCCAGGCAGAGCAAGTGAGTGAGGTTCAGCAGGTCTAGCCTATCTGACTCATCACCAAGGCTGGAAGCGTTTTCCAGGAACTAGAGTTCCTTTGTGATTCTTGCTTTTTCATCTCTGACTTAGCTTTGGCTTAGGATGTCAGTGTGCAGCAGAGCAGTGGCTGGCAGCTCCCACCAGCCACCTGTGTGTGGTGTGGGAGGCAGCTGCAGGGCTTGCTGGGGCAAGATGATTGCAAGATGCTTCTCCATTGAGATGTATAAAAAGTTTTGTTGGTCGCCTCTGCTTCTTAAAACATCTTCCCATCCCTTAGCCACAGCTGCCAAGTCAGACTGAGCTCAGTACTGTAAAAACTCCCAAGCAAATGACACTATAGAACTGCCTTGTAAGCAGTTAAACAGGAGATGGTGTTAGGCTGCTGTCTAACACAGCATAGAAGAGCAAGGAATGTGTATATAATATGCAGAAATTAAGTTATAAACTACTAGGCAGTGGTTGGGACTCAACTTGCAGATGTACAAATTGAATTGTCTGTGGAGATTGGATCAATAGGCAATAGAGCCTGGAGAACTCTGTTCATCTGCATCTTGATCAGCTTGAGTAGCTCTTCAGGCTCCACTGATGGACACACATATACACATCATCTATAGACATAACCAGTGCATCCAGTTGGGTTTTCTTTTATCAGGGACCCAAAATTAGACCCAATTCTGTAGCTGCAGTCTACCTTCCAGCACTTTTCCACACAAAAGAGAGCAATTCTAGTTATCTTTTGCCTTTGCATAACTGGAAACTTGGAAAATTTCTGAAGTCCACTTCTCTTAAGAGGTTGTGTAACGCTTGACCAAGTCTGAAGTGAGTCACACTGGCTGCTTACAGCCCTGATCACTGCTGCTCAGAGCTGATGAGTACTTGTCTGGGTTTTCTCTTCTACCCTGTGGCTGCTATTGTGAGATAGTAAATTTTTGAAAGTATGGATTTCTGTCTCAGTGTAATAGGGGAAAAATTCTAGAAGGGCCTTCAGGAAATGAGTCTATTGCCTGCCTTTTGTTCCCTCCATGCCAGGCAGATTGTTTGTTACGTTCATTTGGTTTCTGCAATGAAAACTACCTTTCCAAGCAATCCAGTCCCATATTGTCCTGTCCTTACTCTGCTCACAGCCTCCTCACCCCCTTCTTCAGCCAGCCACCCTGGCTCTTCCTTCAGGCATGAGCAGGGGTAAAGGAAAGGACAGATAGGGAAACACTGGAGAAAATTACAATCCTAATGCTGAAGAATCAGGCTTTTGGCTCCTCTTGCTGCCCCTGTATGACAGCAGCAGCAGAGCAGCAGACTGCATAGGCTGACTGGTGATGCTGACTGCCTGGCCCTGCCATCAGCAAAAATAGGTGCATTCTTTTGAGGCTTTTTCCCAGCCAGAGCTGGCTCGTGTGAGATGCTTCACTGACATTGAAGTAAGAGAAACATTCCCTGCTGGAATTTTATAATCCATCTTATAAAAAAATAATGTAATAGTTGCTGGTTTGTATTTCAGCTGCTATTTAATCAAGTCAAAGAGAAGAAGCAGAGAATTTGTACAACATGATTTATGATGTCTTCAAGTGTTCTGGCACTTATTTCAACTGTGTGATAAAAACCAAAGAACATCTTTCTTCAACCATAAGAGTAACTCTTGGCCAAAGACTATCATAGTACACTGATGCTCTGAAAGCCTTTGTAACTGTATCTGAGAATATTTTGCTGGATGGAGCGTTTGCTTTCTCAAAGTGGTGTTCTTCATGGACTAGGAAATTAGTCCTGTCTTATACATACACTTGTAATGCATTAAACCATTGACAAATGCAGCTTAGCCATTCAAAATTAATTTGTCTGAAGTGGGCATCTGATGGCTCTGTTTAGCTGAACCGTCATTTGGATGTGGCTCAGCTGCTCTGTTCTAAGGAAATCATCTGGATGCATCTGCTGTTTCTTGCTCTTAGCACTGGTCCAGGGCTGTGTGAAAAGAGGGCTGAGCTCAGAGAAGCTTGAGTTGGATAGAGATGAGCACACATGGGGTCAGTTACTGCTCATTGCCTGTTCCCTGTTGGTAACTGCGTCTAAGCCCAGAGGTCTGGAGAGAAAGCAGTATTTCCTCAGGATAGTCTCTTTCAAAAGAAATACCTACCAGTGCTACTAAATAAACTACTTTTAAGTCCATCCTTTAAAAAAAAAAAAAACAAAAACAACCAAAAAAACCGGCAGCTAGTCAATTGCTGGGCTATTTAAAGTATATTGATTCTTAAAGTTACTAGGATGGGGTGCTAAATACTAAATTATCAGTGTCAATTTTCTGTGACGGTGGCAATGTGTTTTTTACTAAACAAGTAATCAGCAGATGAAAATTTGTAGGGTCCTTTTTATATTTTAGAGTATTTAAGAGATGGTCCAATTACACAAGTACTTCTTGGACACAAATTGTATGGCAGCCTGGCACACCAGCCTTCTCCCACCGGCTCGCAGTGGAGAACTCTACATGTTTCTTCTCAGTGTTCTTCTCTGTGGGAGGCCCAAGTCAACTATGTGCAAGATGTCAGCTTCCACCCAGAGAGATGCCAAAGCCATTTGCTGTTAGTGATACAAAAAGTCATTTTATGAAGCACTTCACAGAGATGCCTGCAGTCTGTTCTCATGTGTAGGTATCTAAACCACCATCATGTATCATGCTGTCTTTTGTTAGAGACTTAGCCTGTACTAGGGAAGCTTTAGTCATATTTTGAGAAGAAAGAACCTTTCTTTGACTGTAAGACTGTTTTTACAAATACAAAGAAAATTGATGCTTTCATGCATGTTTTAAATGGGTTTGCATCTATTAGCTTCTCTTGCCCTTATTTAGGGAGACTGCTGGCTGATTAAATCACCTCCCTCCAACCCAACGTAGGGGTTGGGTTAGACATGTGCTGCTGGGCTTCAGCTTGGGATATTTTTGGACAGTGGGGAGAGGATTTCCTGACCTCTCAAGGCTAATGTTATTTTTTCTGATCTGGGCTACAATTAGGCTTTTGAGAAGACTTGATGGGAGATCTGAATTGAGCTAGTAAGAGCTTATTGCTGGGTCCTAACAAGAGTATACTGGTTATGGCTGTTGTGGGATGAAGAGGCTTTAGTCTTTCCTGTGTCTGGCAGCATTACTAGAAGGCAGGGTTAAAATGGAGACACCAAACAGAGCTAGGGTTGGGCTAATACTCCAGTCTTCTTGTGTACCCCTTGGCTGGGAATAAGAGCATAGGGGATGTCTATCTAGGTTAAGGTTTTCTGGGTTCTTTGCTTTCCTGAGGCTGAGGAATGGTGATTGTGTTTCCAGGTTAGGTGAGCTGAAATGACAGGCTTTTGATGGCTTGGGAGCAAAGCTAGAGCTGCTTGTGGTTGTGCAGCTACCCAGGATCAGTATCTGCAGAGAGCCCTTTGGGTAGCTTTAGCCATGGGGCATTACAGGCTTGTGAGCCATGGGCTGCCTGGCAAGGTGGCATTTGCTCCTGCTGCAATGGGAAGTGTTAGGGGTTCTCCCAGCAGTGTCTGGGCTGGCATGAATAGGAGGGATTAGCTTCAGCACCAGCTCCTGGCTGTTGTAGCACTCCCTGAGGAGACTAGTATCATTACTTACTGGAACAAAACATTTAGGATTTTCAACATGTTTAATGGGATAGAATTATGTCCTAATTAAACTGTACAACCTTAAAACACTAGGTCTCTGTGCACATGTATTTGAAGAACTGCTGCTCTCCCAAGACTTCACAGTCTTCCCAAATCTGGCCATCAAGATTGCCAAACCTTAGCTGTCCTTTCCCTGTAATTACATATTTTCATAGTACAATCAATATTTTAATTCCATTAAAAAAAGCCATACAAGGCAGGAAGGCTGAGTCTTCACTGGTTAGGGGTAGTGTACTGGGTGGTGAAGGACTTGCTATGGGAACTGCTGCCTGTTTGTCTACAGCATTTCTTATGCAGCTGATACAGTTCATGCTGGTTCCTTCTGGCCTTCAGTCTACAAATCTGCAGAAACACCCCTGCCCCATGCTCTCTTAAGCAGATGGTTAGGCAGATGAAGAGCAGGGATGTGCTACTTCAGTAAGTGCCTTGTTGGTGCCAGAAATTTTAAAAGCAAGCTGGAGGAAGAAAAATGTGCAAGAGAAGTGCAACAGAATGAACTGAAACTTTTGAGTGAGGAGCTCTGTGCTGGAAGGACATGCAGGACAGTGACTGGGGTGGAATGAGATCTGTGGATCAGTGAGTTGACTCTAACTGAAGAAAAAGTAACAAAGGAGGTAAAAGTGTGACCTTTAAGTGTGAAGACCTGGGATGTTCTCTGGTGTGTTGAGCACACTGCTCATCTCTTGCTGGCTTTGGGGAAAGGGAGTTTGCGCTGCTTCCCTGTGTTAGATGAAGATAACATCAGTTGAGCGTTCCTTTACTATGGTATAAAGGGCATACAAACAGCTCAGATAAGTGTGAATTTTGCTCCGTCAGCTGGGATAATTAAAATGACAGAAGGCAGCTGAGAAGAGGGATGGTAGCTGGGTTCACAGTGATTTTTAGCAACAACTGTCAGAGAGGGAAGAATACTTACAGGTCAAGGATACAGAAAGTGGCTTATTAGCTGAGACAGAGGAAAGCCCTTTCCTAAGTTCTGCAGTTTTGGGATTTGTCATGGATTTGGGAGAACGATGACTTATAGCTGGTCCCAGAGCTGTGAGTGGCAGGAGAGACGATGTCTTGTGCAAGACACCTTCAGCACTTTAAACCAAAGTCCATTAATACATACCAGAGTGCTGAATGTATTCTCCTGTTTATTGGCACGAGGAGAGAGGTGACCTTTTTGCCTTCTTCCCCTCTCCTTGGAAGCCTGATGGGCTGTGATAACCCACTTAGCGGGTGCGTGGGTGGTGGGTGATGGCGTCAGAGTGACGAGAGGGAAGCAGCTCATGCCATATCCTTAGTGCTATGGCACTCTAAAAATAAATGCAGTCTCACGTCGGGAGCCTCTGGCTGTGCTCGGCTCTTCTCAGCTCTTCTTCTCCCCAGTGTGTCTGTCAGTGCTGCTCTGCTGCAGCTGATGCACTCTGCTGCCTCTGAAGCATCTGAGTCACCAGGGACCAGGCTGTGGGGAATTGGATGTTTTTATGTGGCAGGGGACATAGAGGAGCTGTAGAGCCATCATTGGGCCCTGCTGCTGATATTTCAGACACTAGGTCACCCACAGCAAGCAGCTCCTCTGGGTGCCGAGCTGGGAAGCAGAGATCATAGGAGTAACTAATGGTCAAAGATGAACCTCAGAATTGCTCTTCCTCAGCTTTTCGGCTCTTAGAAGATGCCTTTTTTGCCTTCTCTTCCAGTTTTCTTCCCGTGTTTCACAATGTACACAGAACCAAACCCTCCAACACCTTGTGTATATTGTGTTTTCAGGTAAGTTCTGATCTTGGCATTTTGCTGTGAAATTTTGACTCTCTTCACATTCTGATCCTGCAAGAGAAAGCTGGTGCTTCCTGCAGTTAGCTGGAAAAGGGTGCAATGAGCATGTACTGTGCTTAGAGCACAGCTTGTGGGGGCTGGTATTTGAAGGCATCACCAGCTTCCCTGAAATGTCCTCCTGTAGCAGCCTGCAGAAGCATCTGCCATAAGAAGTTCCCATATTTCATAGTTTCTTCCCACAGAGTGTTTGTCAGATTGTAAGTCCCTGAGAACAGTAGGGAGCAGAAGCAAAACGACAGAAAAATGAGTGTCCTCCTGAAACCTCAATTCTGATGTGGGAGGAAAAACCTTAGCAGAACCCTTACTAAACTGTAGGATTTGTCCTGTTATCTTTCCTCCTGTAGAAATACCATAGCTAACTCCTTGTATCTTAGCAGAAGCTGCACTGATGTGTCCTCTCCTGTATTCCCTCCATTGCAGACCCCTGTGGATCCTGGTTTTGGCAGGGCTGTAGGAACTCCAAAGTGGCAGTAGCTTCCCTGACACCTTGCACTGCCCCTACCCTCTGTGGGTAGGAGTCCTGTTTGTAGGAGGTTGTGAGGGACTTGTCTAAACAAATAAACAAACTGAGAGAAGCAGAAATTTAAACCTGAACTTCTCCCTGCGTGACACTGAGCAGCTTGTCACCTTGCAGGGCTTGGAGACGAAAGGGTAACATACCAGAAAATTCATGCCACAGTTTCAAAACATCCTGGTTAGAATACACAAGAGAAATAGATCAAAAACAAGAATAAGCATATTGAAATTGAGTAGTTAGGCAAAATGTACATAATCACACTTGTTTTTTCAAAGGGAGGATGTGGCTTAAAGATCTTAGTTTGTTTAGCAACAAAGACAAGATGGAAGACTCGGTTCTGGTCATTTTAATTGCTTCCTCTGTGTCTGCAAGATGTGCACAGAGGAGGAAAAGAGAGAGGATGGGAAAGGACTGGGAACACACAACATTTTGGGGATGTTGTTGATGCTCATGGCAGCTCCAAGAGAGCCTTTGGTGGCAGCCAGGCCCCTGGGCTGAACAACAAGCGGTCAAGGTCTAGCTTCACTAGCCCAGGTGAAAGACAAAGCAGCAGGTAAGGGAGGCAAGAGAAAAATAGTGGAGTATGGAAGAAAGGCAAGGAGGAAGAGTTCACAGGTACCAGAGCAGCACCCTTCTGGAAGGATGAGCAGTTGGTAAGGAACCCCTATCTGGTGTGTTGCCTTGAGCATCAGAAGAACATCAGGGCTTCAAAACTGCAGCCTGATGGGAGTCAAGGCCAGTGTGACACTGCTCTGTGGTTCAGGGAGTGCTGCCTGTCCTCCTGTGGGCACCTTATCCATTTGGTGGCCAAGCCTGTTCAGCCATGTTAGGCTGCATTAGGCTTGGCTGGCAGCTGTTGCCTTGGGGCGATTGATTTCCAGTCCCATGCACTAGCTTACCAGGTCTTCAGCATCGTGCTTGGGCTGCATCAGTCAACCCTGTTGTTCAGACTGACCCAGTCCTTCATCTCTCTGTTGCGTCTTCTCCTATTGATGTTTGCTCTTGGGATGTCGAGGAGCTCTCAGCTACTTTTGGCAGCTGAATATGCTGGTGGCAGCTCCCTTGTTTTACAGAAGCTGCTGAAATTACAGCAGCAAGGCTTTTCCCTTACACCTTTGGTTAGCAAAAAGATGTCAAGTAGGGAAGCACACAAAAGCGAATGCCAGAACTGAGCGCGCTGCCCGGGCACAGCCACCTTTCCCACCACATTTTTGGAAGAGAGCAGTCAGGGTAACAGGTCTGACTCAGCCCGATGAGGTGGTGTTCAGAGGAAGAGATTAAGAACAAGTGTGAATTAAATGAGGTTTAAAGTGTTAAACAGCAGGCAGTGTATTTTCCCCAGTGTAAATATTTTGGCACAAAGCTTTGTCAGGGTTTTAAGCTAAAGGAAGCAGAGAGACTGGAACAGACACATCTTTGGGCAGTTACAGAGATACACCTGTTCCCACCTGCAGCAGGAAGTGGTGAGTACTTTCCTTTTTTGGGAGCCTCCATCACTTTTGGCAGGCTTGGACCCTGTTCAACAGCAGGAGCCATAGTACTGTGTCCTGTCCTCAGCACACCCTGTGCAGCAGCATGGCTGGCTCCCAGCTGGCACCACACACCCTGCCTGACTGTGCCCCCATGACATTACTTTTTCTGGCATGTTTTACCTTAACCAGTATCAAAGCATGCAGCTACAAATAATGTTTTCTGCCTTCTCTTCTATTTGTCTAGTGCAGTGCGAGAACAAAATTGCAGTCTCCTTTCTTTACATTTAATTTTTCTCTCTGGCACTAGAGGGCAGGAGGAAGGATGCTGGAGCCTTACAACACAGCCTGGTCTCAGCAGCTCTCCTAGGATGCAGAAATAAATCTGACTTGAAAGGTTTCTCCCTTTGCCCATTATGAACACCCATCAAGGGTTTCATTCCCCAGCCTCTTTAGTGCTATTAAAGTTTAATAGTTGGATGTTGCATTTCAGAGGTAACTCAATGCAAAGCAACACTGTGTGTTCCTCAGCAGGCACCATGCTGAAGCAGCATCCCTGTTTGCTCTGGGCATAAAGTGGGCATTTGTGGTTTCTGCAATTGGGGAAATGACTTTGTGTGATGGAGAACTTGCTTTCTCCATTGTAGCAAGGCTATCTGCCTGCCCTTAGCATCCTTTTACTTTGAAAGCCTTGTGCCTCTAGCCCAGTGTCTGCCAGAGGGGGTTTTGCAGCTCCACAGCAGGGCAAGGAGGAGGTAAGTGGGATGTCCCGGGTGTGATTTGCACAGAGGCAGTGCTGGAGCCAGGTTATGAGGCAGGAAATACCAGCTCTTCACAGGCTAGAGGGGTTTCTCATTAAAATCAATGAAGATGAGGCATTTTCCTGGTGCACACAGCTGGGTGTCTCATCACATGTTTCTTCTCTCTGCCAGAGAAACACTGCCTGGGAGGCACCAGGGCTGTGGCACAGAGGATTAAACCCTGCCGCGATGCCCTGGTTCCCAGACCACCTTTGTCAGGAGGAGAAAAGAGCATGTGAGCTCGGGAGGCTGAGCACCGCGTGGCCTGGGCAGGAGGCCCTGCAGGACCTTGCTTGCTGTCTGTAGATAGGGAGGGGTCACCTTGGCAAGCCATGGCAGGTTTAATGTCAGTTCTACTGTGGGATGAGGAGAAGTAAAAACCAACAGAACCAGCTCCTTCTGTGTGTCTAGATGACACTGACAGCTGAAGTGCAAGGGGCAGATGGCAGAGGATAGCAGCTCACTGGTTTTTACACGCCTGTTGGGCTGATTCGTTTTATATTTCTCCTGAATTTTGCAATATCTGTAGTTAACAGGCAGGATATAAGTAGTTATTTAATCAACAAATGAGACTAAAAATATTCTTATTTATTTGGTTTATCTCTGCAGTGTGTCAGTTACTAGGATGAAATGGTCTGACAGTTGTGGGTAGTGGAGAGAAACTAAATTTCATAAATTCAGATGAAACTATGCTGAACTCACTGTCTGCCACACTTTTTGAGATTATGAATTTTATTGTATTCCACAGAGGAAAAGGAATCCTTCGTATGCTAACAGTAAAAAGGACAGCAAAAGAGCTAGCAAATAGTCCACTGGCCAGGACACTTAATTTGCAGAAGAGCTGAGCTTGGGTTTATTGTGTACTCATTTTGATCTCTTATGCACAGTTTTTCAAGAAAAACACCATTTTTTCAAGGAAAATTTTGGTTTTAAGTAATCAGAATTTCCTGAGTGAAGAAAACAACTGTCAAAACTTCTGGCCACATCCTGCTGTATGAGCACCAAAGACTGAGAGAAGCTGAGACCAAATCCAGCCCTTCTTGTCTCATCACCCACTGCAGCAGCACCTGCATAACAGTGATGTCCTAGGTCCCAGCTGTGCTAAAGCTCCTCACAGGAGCCCCCTCAGTCTGTCCCACCACCTCTCTCTCATCAGTGCAGCAGGTGGCCACCTCCATAGACCTGTACATGCCACTGCACCACCTGCCCATTTTGCTCCCAAAGCCCACCTGTTAAAGCCTTCATTGAAAATACATCCAAAAAGTGCTTAATTTAAATGGGCTGATGAGAGTTACAGATTAGCTGCAATCCATGCTGGGCCAGCAGTCCTGGTGGTATTCCTCAGAGAGCAGATGTAGCTCTGGACAGTCCAACCACACCTGACAGCTCAGTTATATAGGCATGAGAAGATGCTCAGAAACCTTTCGAGGTGTTTACCACTTTCATTCATTTCAGAGACTGGCATAGTGGTTGGTGAAGCAGTTGGGTGCTGGTGGGCCAAAAGGGCTCCTCTACAGGATGTAGCTCAGCACCATTATGTTGGGGGCTCCTTCTGTGCAAGACAGCAAAGGGAGGCAAATCTGTGTCTCTCAGCAACCATCACTGATCCTTTTTTTTTAAAGCTAAAAATAGATTCCATATGGGCTGTGCACAGTGCAGTCTGACCATATATATTCTGTACTCTGGATCTTTTCTCTCTTTTCCAGGCAGTAGTAGGCCTATGGTGAGAAGTATCTGAGTGGTGACCTATTCCTCCAACAACCTTGTCAACGAGTGCATTGGATGGCTTTTCAGTTAAACCAAACCAAACAAATGATCACTTTCATGTGTTTTCACTGCTATGGTTCTGCTAGCAGGGTTTATATCTTTGGTTCTGCCTGTGTACAGAAAATAAACAATTCCCACCTGGCTACTACCACTTCCACTACAACGTTTTCAACAGTCTTCAGCATGTTCAGTCTCCTGCTGAAATGATTTCTGCAGTGATGGAGAGAGGAAGACTGTTCCAGGTAATGATGAACACCAAGCCAGGAGTGAGACAGCTTTACTTCTATTTTGACTTGTTTTACCTTGACATTTATGTACCTCAGCTATGCAGCCAGCAAGCAGACCTACAGAAAGGTGATCTCCAGCTTCTGAGTCCTTGTTAACAACCAGAGATCCAAGTCCTTGAAGGTTTTTGCACATTCCAGGTGTGGAATTGGAGCAAACACTGGGTCTGAAGCTCACAGCTTGGCCTGCAAACAGTATTGACAGCCCTGATTCTCCCACTGCTGCTGTTTGGTGCCTGTTCTTTGCTCTACCTGCTCACCATGGAGCTGCTCTGCTGCGTGTGGGCAGGAGGGAGAAACCTAGTCCCAGGGAAAAACACAGGACAAAGGTGCAAGGCAGTGGGAAACTGCAAAATTCAAAATGCAAGCATGGAGACTTCATCCTCTGATCATGCACAGCAAGACATGGCATTTTTTAGGGAAATAAATGGCCATGGCTCACCTATAGCTGGAGATACAACAGTTCCAAGGCATAACTTCACTTTCCCTGTGTATCTCTGGCAGCTGCCTGTGGTTTTGCATCTCGAAGCGCTTCTTCCGTTGGGAACCATTACTCAGTAGAGGAGAATTTCTCAGTGGCTGCAGTGTACTAGGATGTTTCCTCCTGTTGCATGTCTGATGTGTATACAAAAGTACATGTTCTGGAAACAGCCACCTGCACACAGCCATTTTCCACTGCTTGTTTTCTTTTCCCCTACCTGCTGAGCTGTGAATTCCCTTATGCACCAATGGAGCTACTGCTCATTAAAACTAATCAGCTGAGCAGATGCTGAAGGAAATAATGGGCTTGGAATAAAGAGGACGTTGGTCAGACATTGCCAAAAATCTCTGCAACAGGCTTTTGTAGTTCATTGAGTTTTCATTCTATTCCAAATCAACGTGCAAACCAGCTCCACTGGGAGTAAAGCAGTTCAGTGAGGAAAGGGAACTTCAAATTATGAAACATTGATTGCCAAATGCTACAGAAGGAGCCCATCATACAAAATATTCCCTACCAAACAAAACTTGCCACACAGTGATGGATGTAAGTACAAGTCAATCTCATCCTATTGCCACCACAGCCATAACTGGTAAAATGAAAACTCTCTCCCTGCCCATGCCTTGAATGTGTACCTGAGCTATGGGAAGCTATGAAGGATGCTTTCACTTTCAGTAAATTGATATATGTTGCAAAGAGGAATCAAGCTCAGAAAATGGCCTACATTAAGTTAATATCTGAGTATACAAATACCTTAGGGCCAAAATTAGCCTTCAGTTGCATTAGTGTAAGTGCAGCGTAGCATCTCTGGGTGGATGGTACTTTCTGGACTGTAAGTGGAGGAAGGATTTGGCCCTTAGAAGAGGGTAACAGGAAGAATAGAGAATGAATCCCATTATCTGGCTTTTCAGGGGAATTGATAGTGTTTTCTGTATGAGCATGCTGCTCCAGATGGCATGCTGGTGAGAGTCCTATCATGCAACAAAGGCAAGGCTCAGGTATCAGCCTGCAATGCAGGAGCACACTGATGAGACTGGAAAAAACACAGCAACAAAAGCTGGAGAGGTAAAGCTATGTTTGCTAGGGTTAGTTTTTCCTGATGATTCCAATTAAAAGTCAACATAACAGTAGGCATATTTTTGGCATGTCAAACAGACTCACTGGTTTTCTGGCAGGGATGTAGAAGGGGGCTTCATGTTTCATCTGCTTACCTTGGTGATGCTGCCTGATGCTCTCACATGCTGACAAACACATTTTCACTCCTAACAAAATTTTATTCTTTTACTTTATAACTTTCATGTTCAATGCAATACATGGAGTCTCCTTTGCTTGTGATTCACATCAGCAATTTTTTTGAAATGCTGTATTTCTTTTCAGTATTTGATTTAATTACAGAACAGAAAGAATTTTTTTTGGTGAAGTTTTATTTGAATGTAGCAAAAATTTCTGTTGACACTTTTATCAAATAATCTCAAACAGCTTCAGGAATGAATTTCCTCTTTGTTTCTTTTCTCAGTTCTTCGCTTCTTGCCTGTTCCTGATTTTATGTTTCTTTTCTATTTTTTTTTATATTTTTTTTTAATCATTTTTATAGCCAAGAACACAAATGATTCACAACCAGAGCTGTACAAATAACAAGTTTTCCAGTTTAGTGGCCAAGCTGGAAAAAGAAGGGTCAGTGAACTACATGCATTTGGAGCTGATTTGAAATGCAATATTTCATCAGGAACTAATTTTTAGCCCCTTTGAGAAATCAGCTCAGCATTAAATGAGAGTGAACTTTTGATTTTGCAAGGTCATTAATCCATCTCTCCTGGTTTGGTTTTTGTTGTCTGAAACAGTTTGCTGGGCTTTGTTTCCCAAAACTGCACTCTGTGGAGGGGAATGCAAGATGCTGAGGGAAGAGATGGTAACAGCACAGGATAAAGAAGAAAATGCTTTCTTGGAAACAGATTTCCTGGGACAGTAAATTAGGAGTGAGGGCAGACTGAAGGATTAAGGTTTGAGTATCCTCGTTCATTTTGTGAGTTCAGCCATAATTCCACACTGGGGATCTCTCCTTCTGTATTAATGGGCCTGAAGCTCAAGTTTGAATGGGAAGCTTGTGAGCAACCCTTTCTGGAGCCAAACTTTCATAGCCCTGGGGCTCAATTCTACCCAGTCTCAGTGTTGCTCAAAGCAAGTGGTTCTTTCTGTGGAACTGCCAAGAAGAAGCACTCAGGACTGCTGGGAGAATTGGGTGACCCATGCAGTCTTAGAACAAGGGCTCTGAATTTCCAGGATCCCTGAATTCCCTGTGTCCTCTCCATTCTGCTTCCCATCTCCCTCTACACTTTCCTCTGCAGCTCTTTGCTTTCCTCCTTTTGCCCACGAGAGGCTTGGTTTACTCCCTCAAGCTCAGTCTGGATGGATCAGCTTTTCTCTCCTCCAAAGTCAGCAAGAGGGGGTAGCATGGGCCCCTTTGCTTTTGATATGATTAGCACAAGGGTCACACAGGAACATATGTTTCCCAAATAACTATTACTCCTGAAGAGGCTCAGATGTGCAAGGTTTTTTCACATATGTGCTGCAGGTCTTAGTGCCTTCCTGGTGGCTTCTGTAGCAGAGCACAGTGAGCTCAGATGGCTGGCACATGGATGGCTTAAGAAGACATGATCTGATTCTCATAGTCTACAGAAGTCATGAATTGACCTCTTTTCCTTATTCATAATAACATGCCTGGGCTTTTCTTCACCACCCTATTCACTGTCAAATCTCTTGTCTACAGTATCTCTCTCTTTCTCCTATTAGCAACTCTTTTCTTTTCTATTCCCATTTCTCTCTGTTTACTTCCACTCCATCATTCCTGCTTCTCTTTACATTTTTTTTTTAATGTTTTGCCACCTATTTTCTGTTTGTAGTTTCAGTAACCTCAGTCTTGAGGTGGGAGAGAAGGAATAAAAATAACAACAAAATCCCTTACTCTTTTCATTTTTCAGATCAAAGATGACTGAGCAACCAAGGGGGAGAATTCAGGACAGCCTTTGATGCACACTATTGATGTTGGCTTAGCATGAAAATCTCCTTGTGCTATTTTTGGGCCAATTACCAGAGGTCCAGACAATGAACCTGAGACACACTGGCCCCATGTGAAGCAATGAAATTTAAGGCACGGGGAGGTTAATTCAAATCTTAGATGCTTCTGTGATAGGAGGTTACTTACCCCATTCCTTTGTATTTGCTAGGAACCTTCATGCTGAGGATTTTGATATCCCATCGAAGCTGTGCTCTGGTGGCATGCCTCTCACTGTGCTACATGATTGCCTGCCTCTGCTGCTGAACTCTGAGCACTCTAACTGGGTTGCCTCTACACTAGACGTGCTTTTGTTCTCACACCTCCCTGCTTCCCATGAGAAATCCTTCCCAGACTCCTGAAATGGTGTCTAAGCTCCTGCAGCACTCTTCCCAGCAATGAAACACCACTTAGCTTCTTCATCATCCTGGTTCTGCTGGATTTTTGCATTTTTCTTCTTTGTACAGTTTCTGCTAAGCAAGTTTTGGTCAAGATAAGATGTCACACAGCAGAGAGCCACGTGCAGGCTGGCATTGTCTTTGATGGGTACTGGGGTTTTCTGACTCCTCAGAAAACTCAGTATTCCCTGTAGCTATGCATCTAACTCTTCTGTAGATGAAAACAGCCTTTATTTCTCACTTGCTCTGTAATGAAGTAGTACCAGTACCCCTACACCACATGATCTGTATGAAAGGAGTTTCTTCTGGTTTGGATAGGAACTTCTGATTGAATGCCAGAGCAGGAAGGGACTGCAAAGAAGGTGGAAACAGAGACAGGCTGGTAAGGTTACTGTGTTGTATTTGGGTTGCATTACTGAGAGTGTAGCCAGCAAATCAAGGGAGGTGGTTTTTCAGAAGTCCTCCATGCAGGACTTGTTGAACTGCACTGGTGTCCAGTTTGGGGCTCCCCAGTATAAGACAGAGGCATACTGAAGTAGAAAGCTACCAGACAGTCAGGGAGACATTTCTGTTAAATTCTCAGGCCTTGGTGTATAATTCAATTCTGTAGGATGTCATGTCTCAGATCCACAAAATAATGCATCCAGATGCTTGGGTCTCTTTGGGACTACTGATTCAGAGCCTCTGTGAGAACAGATCACTTTGGAGCTTGTTTCTTTGCGGCTGGCTGTTGTGTTTCCACCAGATCAGGTATGTGAACACCTGGAAGATGGCTCCCCCTCCCTCATATCATTCTCTCTTGGTGCTTACTTCTATGCAGCTGACTCTTCCCATGCTTGGAGGTAGGACAGTCAACCTCTTGCCTCTCCCTCACCTCATCTTTGAGACAGAGCTGATCACATTCATCCATGTTTTGGCACTGGTTCATTGATAAAAAGCAGCCCGAGGTACACTAGTAAGTCTCTGGAGTCACAGTCCAGCAAGATTATTTGCCTTTGCAGGTGTCCTGGGACTCCTCCTGGAAGAGCACAGACAAGGTCTGGACTGCATGAGAGCCAGATCCTATACACATCCTCTCTCCAGGGGCTGAAGGAACTCCTTTTATTGCTTGTAGTCTGACATGGAGCCTGCTGGCACACACACTTCTCCTCCTCTTTTGTGGGCCCTGAGGTAACTAGCAATGCTTTTATCTCCATCTGACAGGTCTACAACCAGACCTCACTGGACAGCTGATATGGTTTCCTAGTAGGACCTTCTCAGGATCTGAGGCTGATTTCAACAATCAGGATTCTTCTACTTGACTTGAAAACAAAATATTCCTTTTGAGCCCCTGGGTCATAATCCCATATATGGGATGGCCATATCTTTCGTAGGCTGAAGGCTTCTTATCTCTTATTCCTTTCCTACATTGCTAGGCTATGATGAGAGCTTCATAGCACTTCCACTTTTTGTCCTTTTTTCATTTTTGGATGATCAGTTGTTTAATGGTTGGTTTGATCCCATTCTGTCTTGAAGAGAGCAATCTGTTTTGGGTGGACTCAGATCACTTACAAGATTTCAGATTGCCATTTGCATCACTGAATTAGGCAGCAGTCATGTATTATCCTTAGTCCCTGGACTGATGATAAAACAATCACAGTTTTGCTGCACTTATGCTGAGGATCCCACCTCAAACTGAGCAGATTTGCCTTCTGTTGTAGTCCTGTTTAAAAAAAAGGCATAAAGATTATTTTTACCTGTTTGTGCCTTGGTATATGGCAGTCATGGATTTCCTTAGCCCTTACCTTGTTTATTGTACCATTTTTTTGGTTATATGTTTGACTTTGACCAATGGACAGAGATTCATTAGCTTATTTAGCTGCAAAGTACTATACATATACACTGACCAGGCTTTACAAATCTGAAGTGTTTCAGAAAACTTACAGGATCATTGAAGCTGGGAGAAAATAATAAATAGCCTATTAAATTACCCAGCCCCACCCCTGGCAATAGAAGTTCTCCTTTTTCACCCATCACCTGACATTTCACTTTGTTGAAGCAGTTCAAACCCAAGGCTGATTCACCACTGAGTTTACCAGCAACCTGTGAGCAGAACATGTGAAGAACAAGCAGGAACCAGCCCTTCTGCCAGAGGAGAGCTGAGTCTCTGCCTTGTCTCTCACACCATGCATCACCCTCATCACACCTTGCAGCAGGAACCCTCAGGGCTGCATGGGCATGGTGGCAAAGCAAACCTGTGCCCCTCGGGGGCAAGAGCTCCAGGTCAGGGCTCAGGCAGCCACAGGAGCTTGGTAAATTTGTCACTTTTTATTCTATGGCAGTTTTGCAGAAAAAAAGGTGACTTGATTCCCCAAGGCTCTCCATCTGTCACCTTTCTTGAGCACTAAATAATTTAGTAAAGGAAGTCTTTATATGTTCAGTGCTTTCTTCCTATATCTGACATGGCTCACCTAAAACCCTCTTGAAAATAAAATTGCCTCAAAATAATGCTTTCTCAAAAGAGTCTGCACCCCAAACGTTTTTAAAGTTAACATCTTCTGACCTTTGGTCACTGTTCTTTATTAAAGCCAAATCTATATAGTATTAAAACCAGATTTATCCCTGTTGTAATAACCTTGTCTTTGTTAATTGCCTGTGCAGCAACATGGATGTCCTAGCAGGTACAGTGAAAGTGCATTTCTTTGTAAAGTTCTCTATGTCTTTTTATATTCTGCAGTCTTCCTAAGCATAGTTGCTAACTGCCATTTTTCTATGCAAAGAGTTTCTTTTTTCCCCTGTTCCTCATGTTCTTCCAGTTTTATATAGAGAAGGAACAGGCTGCCTGAGTTTCACATCCTAAACACTCCAAAATGTGATTGGTATGCCTGGACAGGCAGTTTGAAAAGTCTTCAGAGAAACCTGATTTGAAAACTGGAGGTGTTCAGTACTTTCTGAAAAAACCCTGACAACCAGAAAACCAAAGCCATGCCATTGTCAAGTTTTTTCAAGCAGGGAATCTATCACCACCAGTGTTTCTGAAAGCTTTTATACATTTTCTTTATGCCTTCTCCAGACACAAAGGATACAAAGTAAAAAATAATATGACTGCTACTTTTAAACACTTTAAATTTCCACTGTACCCACAACAATGGTGTCTTGATTCTGAGAACCAGTGATCAGATATCTGATTTTTAGGGCCTGCCAAGAGGTATGAGGCCATTCATCCTGGAAGCCAGAGGAGGGTCCATTCCCTGGGGAGGGAGGTTGCTGCCAAGTTGGGATGTGCAGTCCTGCTGAGAGGGTCCCTCTCTGGTAAAGTGGACCTCCTCCTAGGTAAAAACACATTTATGTCCAAGGAAAGGATTCAGACAGACTCTACTGAGTTTGTGTGCAAGAAAGGGACAGCACTGATGTCAGATATGCAGAGAAGACTCATACAAAACCATTTTTAATGAGCCATAAGATGTATTTTTTGAACCTGAGAGAGCTTGTCATTTCTCTGTCCAGGTTTAATCAGTGTATTTACTCCAGTCAGAAGCCCTCTTCAGCAGGTCCCTCCAGCCCACTGAAATCCATGGGAGTTGAACACAAGAGCTTCAATGCTTTCAAAGCCATAGTATTTCATTTATTTTTTTCCAGTTTCCATGTTTCTCACACCCTAGTCTGTGCCATGTACCAAAGCAACACAAAAAAGTCAGTAGAGGTACCTGCAGATCATAGTGCTTCATCCCACACTTGTTTGAAACCCACAGCCTGTGCCAACTCAAATCTAACCAAAAATGGGGAGGAAATATTATGCCATGCACTTTGCCTTTGAAAGACACACAAAATGGGTCTTCAAAGCTTTGGTGGTACATTAAGTCATCAAGCACTCACTCAAAATGTGCCTAGGGAAGGACACAGGCTGCAAGAACCAGGCAGAAAGAGTGGCACAGGAGCACAGGCTTGTACTGAGGGGCAGGGGAAAGGCTTCAAGGGGACACATGCCATATGCTCCTTCTCTTCTCTTCGCTTCGCTTCGCTTATCTTCTCTTCGCTTATCTTCTCTTCCTCTCCTCTCCTCTCTCCTCTCTCCTCTCCAAGGACCTGTGAGAGCCTAAGTAAAATCTGTGATATCACAAGATGACCCAAGAATTAACATAATGCAACATAATGACACCTTTGATCTGTCCATATTTATGGAATAGTGAATGTGGAACCCCAAAGGAATTCAACAGAGAACTTACTTTATATAAACTCTCCCCACAATCCATTATAAATCACCTTTCCCAGCTGCCAGCCCCATTACTGTCAGCTCTGCTATGAGCTCTGCCAAGCCATCACAGAAATCACAGAAAAAGCAGCATAAAATGGTTACTTAGACTACACGGGTCTGGGACAGGGGTTAAATTTTTCTTGTGTCTCAGCACCTCACAGTACTGTGATACTAATCCCTGACTATCATCTGCCTAGGATCCCAGACACTGCTCTACTGGCTTTTCTTGCAATTGCAACTGTCAAAAATTAAGAAAAACCCACATCATTGGAGTATTTCAAATTAAAGCCTTTTAGTTTTAACCTTAGTTTCCTTGAGAGCTGGCATGTTCTGTGTACATGCTTGTATAACCCTCTTACAGTGCAAAATGTTTGTTATCATGATTGGTGTTTTGAGAACCCCAGGAGTAGTTTTGCTACAAATAAAGCAGCAGAGGAATGAATGGAAATACTGTTCAATCAGGAGGCTCTCATTGATAAAATACCTGTCACATACCTCTGCCTAAAGCACACAGACACACTTGTATAGCAGTGTGCCAAGTGGCCCACTAGTCATATTCCAAGTAAGTCCTAAAAAGGAAAATTTCTACAGTCTTCAAATCTATAGAGGAGCAGATGGATGATGGTAAACTCTAAGTGCTTTACTGGCTGCCTGCCTGCCATCCTCTGAACAAGGGCTAATAATAATATCACTTAAAAGAGCCGCTGAAAGGTTAGATTAGTATCACTGCTGCAATTTGCAAATAATCCAATATCTGAGTTTACTACATCCTTTGCTATGGCCATGGTCAACAAATTCCTGGGTGCAGTATGTTTACCCACTGATACGAGCTTGTGCTTACCTTTCAGCAGGAAGAAATCAATAGAGTGCATCTAGGTCCTAGTGAAGCCACTGGCAAAACACAGACAAAGGTTCACCAACCACTTCTTTTTACAAAAAGGGGCCAGGGAGGAAAGCTTGCTCCCACTCACCTTCTGGCTTTTTCAGCAGCTTTTTAAGCCTTTCTTGGTGGGAGTTTGGAGCCTTTGGTGTTGCATGTGAATCAAGGGAAGCACAATCTCACCTTGAACTCCTGGGCAGCCATGAGGTTAATCCTTAAGTGGTTTGCACAGCTCTGCCATGGGCAGGGGACACAGGGACCTGCTCTGAAACCCACCTCCACCCATACGGTTTTGGGTTTCACACTGCTGCTGGCCTGCTGTTGTGCACAGCCTGGTCAGTGCAGAGCCAAAATATTGCAGCCACTTTCATCCCCAGCAGAAAGTCCTGCTCTGAAGGAGGTCAGCGTGGTGTCAGTAATAAATAAAATTAACTCTTCTCTCATCGGACATCAAACCGAGACAGAGCTCAGAAGTGCTACTGAAATGAAATACCTGGCAAATAACTCTGGATGTATGGGTTCCCAAATTAAGAGGTTTGATTCCCATCTTTTTTTCTCCTCCTTCATTCCTTACATGATGAGGTTTCTGAATGTTTGAGGTCAGAGCCATGAGCCTCTGAATTACCTTCCCTCCTTCTGAGACTGAATAAACTCAGATTCAGATTTTACTAACTGGGTGAAACAGAGAAGGCTATGTTTTTACATTAAACAGTTATCCTGAAAGACACATCAGGGAATAAAATGATCTTGGAATGATTTAATTCCAAATATCTTCAGAAAAAATCCAACCAAAAGAACAAGGAGGCTTGACACCTAGAGAAACAACTGTGGCACTTGGGTCTGTCTGAACTGACTAATGCAATATGGAAAACACTTGTTCCGTGTTTCCTGAACCTGAGATTTGAATCTGAATGGCTTATCCTGCTCATTCTGTTGGTTTTAGGGTTTTTTAATTTTTTTTTCCTCTATAATCAGCTCTTTAGAAATGGTTATTGCTTCCATAAAAGCAATAGTTGTGAATAAACAGGACCCATCCTTGATGCACCCTCTTTATTAGTTCCCACTCAGACTGCTGATTTTCTTGGTGAGAGAACCAGGCTTGGTCATTTCCAGGAGTTTGTTTGCTGTATGACTCCTACAATCTCTTGGGCAGGACAGGCAGTCTGTGATGCTCTCATCACCAGATGATGTTGCCAGCAGGTTTTCAATCCTCTACGTTTTCTTGCTTTTTGATACCAATATGACATCTCTGCCTGTTGCCAAGCAATCCAAACAACACAGCTAGGGGAGATCTTCTGTACAAGGACTTTCTTATACTATTGTTTAATACAAAATGAATCATAGAATCATAGAATGTCAGGGGTTGGAAGGGACCTAGAAAGATCATCTAGTCCAACCCGCCTTCCAGAGCAGGATCACCTAGACGAGGTCACACAGAAATGCATCCAGACAGCTCTGGAATATCTCCAGAGAAGGAGACTCCACAGGCTCCTGGGCAGCCTCTTCCAGTGCTCTGGCACCCTTACTGTAAAGAAGTTTCTCCTCGTGTTAATACTAAACCTCCTGTGGTCCAACTTGCTCCCATTCCCTCTTGTCCTAACATTGGATGACATTGAGAAGAGCCTGGCTCTCTCCTCCTCACACTCACCCTTAACATATTTATAAGCATTAATGAGTTCTCCTTTCAGTCTCCTCTTCTCTAGGCTGAAAAGACCCAGTTCTCTCAGCCTGTCCTCATAGGGCAGATGCTCTACTCCTTTAATAATCTTGGTGGCCCTGTGCTGGACTCTCTCCAGCAGCTCCCTATCCTTCTGGAGCTGGGAGGGAAACAAAATAAAACAGAAAAAATACTCCTAACACTGCACTGACCACATTTTGCAGAGCCAAGGAATATTTTCTTCCCTCCTGCAGCAAGAGCTGCTAGCACTCTCTAGGGAACACCATGAGACTGACACATCTCACTTCACTCAGGTCTCCACAGCAGACCAGGCTGGTGCAGAAGGGACAGCAGCACACCAGCACGCAGACACCCAGTGACACCCAGTCACAGAAAGCACAAGGAACCCCAGCAATCTCACACTAACTTTGGGACTGATTATAGCCACATCCAAATGGACTGGTGCAGGACTGTGTCTCTACCACTACCATCAATACTAACCCATCTATTTTGATCATTTAATACTTTCTGTTACTGAGAGGTTCTGCATTGCTGGTGCTTGCAGCCAGCCTTTGAAACGTTGCAGAAGGAATCCCTGGAGCTATGGAAATGCTTATTCTTTTTCCATAAAAATTCATCTGGGTTTTGCTGAGTTATGAACTTAGAAAATGGCAATTTCTCTTCAGTTTCCCCTAGAAAAAGTTAGTAGTGGATTTTCAAACTAATTGGTCATGGCTATTCTTCTGCCCCAAAGCATGTCTGTGTCTACACAGCAGGGCTAGGAATGCTGAGGAGGGCCAGCTCCAGACTCTTTCACAGGACATGCTCCTCCAGCAAGAGCATTGCCAGGGCTTCCAAGTTGGCAGAGGAAGGGTAGGTTGCAGTGGCCTTAGCTGCCATGTGAAGCCCTTACAGATCTGGTGTGCAGCTTTGGCTGGGGCAGATGTTGTAGAAATGAAAAGAAAGAGGGACTGGAGTTCTTCAATCCTCCCCTCTCCTCCTGTCCCCTGATGGGCCACTCTTCATCCTGTACCTTACATAGCATCTTTGTACAAGCACCACATGGTGTGGCCAGACACCAGCAGAGATGGTAGAGGAGGTAGAAATGCCAAGTAGTCAGCATGGCTTCTCTAGTAATACTGCGTAATGAATACATACCAAAAAAAAGACTTAAGTTAGACATAAAATAATTGAGTTTTTACCTCTTTATTTAAAATTACATAGAAAGTGACATTTAGTAGTAAATTAAAAGAATTCTATCAAGGCTTCAAAGTCAACCATTGCAGATGAAGGAAAGGGGTGATTAGTGGGCAACCTTATTTCTGTTTCCTATCTGCATTATATTACAGAATTTGTCAAATCACTTGTGCCTCAGGGAAAGTACAAAATGGAAGTTCAAGAGACAGAGTCAAGACACTTCTAAGGCAGCATTCATTTCCCAACTTTGCAGTACACATTTTTGCATCCTGACTAGCTTTTCTGAATCTTAGACAAAGTAAAAAAAAAAATTAAAAAATGATGGGAAACTGAGATGTGGAGTAATTAAAGAACCTGTTCAGTATCACACAAAAAAAGATGGCAGTGGAAGGGGAATTGAACCTAGTTTCCCACTAGTTTTTAATCACAGGAAGCTGACCCATCGTCAGCAACTGTTGTTTAAATTAAGATGATTTTTCTAAACCACTTTTTCCTATGACTGTATCTTTATAGTGTCAGAATATCATGTTCACTTTCTCCTGTACTTTAAAAGCAAGAAAAGCTCATGTCCTAATTTACATGTAATGATGACTAGAGTAATATAAGAACATCCTTTCTATATTTTCTGTTCTCTAATTTATTGTCCAGGATTTTGCTTGCATTCATTTTCTTCACTGAAAGATGAGTTAAGAAAGTGATGGCACTGGGGCAAGCCTTTCCTGCAGGCTACCTTCTCCTCCACATCACCCTCGTGTTTGTGAGGACCCTCCCATGTACAGCAGCACCTGACTAACCCTGTCCCTATAGACACCACATACATGTGCACCTTCCAGTGTTTAGAGCCTTCGTGCACCCAGCTGAGAGTCAGGGCAAGGCAGCACTGAGGGAACCCTCTCAGGCAACAGAAACCTCTCTGCATTTAATCCAACCTCCTCCAGAATCACAGCACTGTATTTCCTTCCAGCTTTCTCTAGGAAATGGCTGAGAGCTTTGGGGATTTTGTTCCACCCCAGGATGGTTGTTTGCAGAGGTTTGCTCTGCCGTTGGCTCTGTGCTCTGTGCTGTCAGCAGGGGAGCACAGCTGATGGCAGCCACGGAGGTGCCTGGGCAGCACTACTGGGCTGTGCTCACCAGGGCTAACACCAGAAGGGTTAAGATGTGTGCCTGAGCCAGCAGGGATAAATAAAAAAAAAATCTTCTCTCTTCAGCCTCTTTTTATCTACATATATGGCCTTCAGCTCTGCCTCCCACCAGATTACAAGCGTATCCCCACAGCTCCCTGCAAGAGAGCCAGAGCTTGACTGAATCTCTCAGAATACTTTAGCTGCAAGATCATCCTCCCCTTAGCCTGAACTCTGAATGAAACCATCCTGATGCTCAGAAAGCATTGCTTAACTAGCACTTTTATTTCCTGCACCCCTCAGTTCTGCCTTCAGGACACCTGGTACATACAAAAGCCTTTATTTACTACAAGGGATTTAAGACACAGCCAGAAATGGAAAGGAAATGCTAATTGATGCCTTGAGATCACTTTGCAGCTCCAATCCCACACAGCCACCTTTGAAAATGTGAGCTGCTTTAAGGCCCCTTTTGCAGAAAAAAAATCCATCTTTCCCAGTCTTTCCAAGTCACTGCTCTCTTCCTTGGCCTCCTCGAGGATACAGCTATATTTCCTTTGCATGCACAGATGAGTAACTGCAGAAAGCTGGAGACCCTTCTCAGTACTATTGGGTAAATGAGAAGTGAGGAAAGCAGGGTGATCATTTTGTGCAGATCTCTGCTGTGCCATGGGTGTTTTCCTGGAGCTCAGTAAAAGCTCCCTGAAATGACTGGGATGCTTGGCAGCAAAAAAGGAGCAGCCCTTTTATTTACTTCTAGAGTAACTGTGTCTCCCTTTTGGTGAGGTGCTGACCATGACGTTTTCTCCCTGACAGACAACACATTAAAGGGCTGATTGCAACCTGCAGTGGCACCAGACACAGGGCTTTGAAGTTACCAGTACTGATAACAATTTAATTTAGTCTTTTATTTTGCAGCTCATCCAAGAGGAAGTCAAGGGCTCATGTGTATGGTAATGATCAGCCACATGCTCACATCTAGAACAAGAAGCTGGACTCACTCACTCCCAAATAGCTCCCATTGGGATGGATGACTGTGTGGAACTGAGGAATGTGTCAGCCAGCTTGCTTGTGAGGAAGGTGTAGGTTTCAGCTATCTCTGTTTGACACTGCGGGTGCATGTCCAGATATCTCCAAGCTAGAGCAGTAGCAAAGGCACTGCTGAACTGCCTGGTGTCTTTTATGTTGCTACATTTTCATGATCAAATGAAAGTTGAACAGCTTAGTCATAAACTCCTGGGAATGCTTGGAAATCGATGACAAATTCCAGCCAGTTCATAACATAATTAATGAGCAGTTAATTATTTTGGATGGGAAAGCCTAGATTACAGGACTGCAGCATGGAGAGGCACTGTGCAATATAAAAATACAAAAAAAAAAAAGGGAAGATTTTGGAAGCCTTACAAATGTGAACATTTACTCATATGAGTAAGCTTCCTTGTTTTATGGGTATGCTTCTGTGCTCACTGAATGAGTGCATAATAGAGAGTGAGAGCATAATAGCTCTCAATCATGCTATTAGGAGGCAGATTTAGCTCTAATTTTGGTTTTACCCATTCCTTACTCTCCCAAGACTTCCAGAAAGTCACAGCTAGAGCTAATTCTTCCTGAGACAGGCTAGAGGCAAGTAGAAATGTAAGCAAGGAGCTCAGCACCAAGGTACAAACCTCTTCTACAATCTTGCCAGTGCACACACAAGGAAATAGGGAACATGGTAGGTTGCTGGGCCAAATTTGTCCTTCATGTCAGCTACAGGGCAGATTTAACCATAACCACTTATCACTTCTGAGTGCCATGCAGAGCACAATTTATGCAATTTATTGACTCTAATTTGAAGAGAGGACATAATCTTTTCTTAGGACTTTGAAAAAGTGTGAAGAAGATTAGAATAAATATAAGGTTAAAAACAGGGGGCAAAGCAATTATGGCTAACTTGCAGTCTCATAATTCTATGGAAGATGAAAGTAACCTATGTATTCCAGGAAGACTAATTCATAATGTGTTTTACTATTTCTGCAAATGTTACTCTGTCCTTGATTTAAATTAGACTTTTCTATGGGAATTATTATTCCAATATCTCATAGTCACAAGCATTTCTACCTCCCAGATATGCAGATATATTAATTCCAGCTGCAACAGTCCCATCTCCATTTTTTGGAAGTTTCCCTTGCTTACATAGAAGTAACTGCACCTTTGGGAAACAGTCTCAACTTCGCAAGTATTTTGTTAGGAACAATGGTGGATTTTGACCATCTGCAGAGACATTACTTACAATGAACTCTTGCTCTGACTCATTCAAGACAATTCTGGAGATTTATGAAGCTAAGGACGATCACCTTGGACAGGAAAAAAACCCACAACAAGAAGAAGCAACAAAACCCCAAACCAACCAAAACCCTCAAGATTTAAAATGGTGCTTGATTAGTTTCAAAGATGTGATATGTTAGTCGTAAGAGCAAGAAACTCAGCTGAATTCAATAATCCAAGTAGACCTGCCTATGCAGCTCAGATGGTCTATAAAATATCACTCCTTCACAGCCAGGCAACCAATAGCTGTGAGTAAGGCTGAGATTACACAAAAAGGCAATGACTACAGAAACCTACTGTTTGTAGTAGAGACAATGGCTATGGATCTGCTGTGTTGAGGGACAAGTCAGTAACCCATTACATTTAATATTGGTCTTGGTTTGTGGCCTCACGTTATTTGCCAGAGGAGTATAGCTTCACCTTCTTCTTGTTTTGATTTTAAGGTCAAAAGGAATGAAACTAAAACTTCTTCAAAGGATTTTTTCAGTCATGAAAAAGATGGTAATCCTTTCCATGGCACATTTTGCTGGCCATGTCATACCAGCATGTATGTCCCATTCCAATTTAATAGTGAGGAATGATAAATAAATTTGCTCTAGGGAACTAAGCTAGAAAGTGGGCAGACTTCATCCTTAATGCATTTAAACTCTTAAGTCTGACACTCCCTCTCTTTCCTATGTTTAAGAAACTTGAACAACTTTATGTTAATACAGTTTGCATACACAGCACATATTCACATAGCATCATTTTAAGTGCAGCTACATTTCGGCACGAGGGTGATACAGCAATGAGATGAGATAAAACCAGAGTCCTTGGTTAGGCTCTAAATAACTGACTAATGTTCAGATTTTATGTTCTTGTTTAACTTTCACTGGCTCCAAGTAACAGAGTGGGTCAATTAATCCTCATAACAGGAAGTAATTGCTTTGCTGTTCCAATCCACTCTGCAGGGGAAAACCACCGTGCTATTTTCAAAGCAAGCAACAGCTCTACCAAGCCAGGCTCCTGAGCAATTTATTTAGTGTCAATTTGTGACAGCCTCCAAGATCCTTGCTGCCATGTCTGTGCATTTAATGCCATGGACCTGGACATAATTGCTTGTCATGAATGTTGCAAAGTCCATTAAAGATCTTATTCCCTCCAGGAAGGAACCAAAGCTGCACCTGTGATCTGTGTGGCAATGGCTTTGTCTGCACAGACCTGCTGCAGCATTTGCACATTTTCTGTTCTGTTGCCCATCAGATAACATGAGATATTCCTATCAGCTAAAGCAGATAGGTTTGTCCTGATGACTTGTTGAGGAGTGTGCTCACACAGTGTGCAGGTGTTTTATGGTTCATTATCTGTATAGCAAGGATGGTCCTATGTATCATGTACTGCAAACTGTTAATACCATGCTCTGAAGAAGAAGATTACTAGATAGGAAATGTCTTCATTAGCCTTCCTATTATGTCCACCAAAATAGTATCTGAGGTCTATATCTAAAAAAGAAAATGTGAACACATTGAGTGTGGTGGTGCCTGGCTTCTAGACAACTAACAGATTGCAGATGTTTTCCACCCACAGGTAGAAGCAACACCTGGGTACCTAGAACAGGAGGTACCAACAGTACAGTGAGATAAAGGTGTAATTTAGACTTTTTCTGCACCTTCCTCAGATTATTGTACCTTCTAGTGATGAGACCCCTCCAGGAAAAAGTGAGGACTAAGCACTGCCAAAAGAAGATTGTCACATAAGCTTTTCTTCTTCCAAAGAGGAGGCAATTCTTGCTCTAGCCAGCATTCACCCAGGATGGAGGTGACAGATTAAATTCCTTTCTCTTGCTGTGGAAATGTCTCACTAGTTTCACATATATTCTTGGTTCTTCTTTGATCCAGTGAAGGTGCAAGGAGATTAAATTGTATGTGCTCCTCTCAAACTGTTCATGTTTGCTGGCTTTACATCCTTCTTCCCATGTAGACTTTGCATCATGCCTTGTCTTCTCTGAAAGTATTAACAGCATCTTTGCCACTACCTTGATGCGGGGAACCAGCAGTAAATCCAAACATAAATCTTGCCAGATTTCATTTAAACATTGGCTTGTTTCCTTTTCTGTTTTATAATTTGAATAAGACATCTTTCACGTGTCTGTTGCTCTGCATGAATCTTTATATATGTGGGCCTGTGAATCATTCTAGAACAATGTAAGTCCCTGAGGTTTGTTTCCTAGCATCTTTCCCTGTTACAGGCAAGAGCAGACAGTCACTGAGCAGCATTAAAGAAAGGAGAGAGAAACTCCCATGACAGCTGCCTGTAGAGAGGAGAGACAGGGCCTGTGGCTGATGTTTTATTGATTGCAATGCAGACATACACCTTCCTATGAACTGATGCAGTGTCACTATAGAGCAACATGGGAGAGTTTTTCTGCTGGCCTCTGACACAGGCTCAGAAGGTATGGAGAGCATCTACCTGCTGAACATGAAGCACCTTGCTTTAGTGAGTGTGCAACTGGAAAGCTGTAGGTGCAAAGTTTAGGGGATTACTTTTGAGGTATGGATGTAGGAAGGCTTTTTACAATGAAAGTAACAACACAGTGGAAGGTGAATTATTATACAATCATGTCTAAGTTTTAAGTGGGCCAGGTTCACATCCCTTCAATGAAAAAGCAGCCTTTCTGGTATAAGCTAATGCATAATTATCTGCCTTGAATAACAACACAACAAAAATTATTTCTTCCAGTTTTCTTTGTAGAAATAGGAAGAGAAAGAAGAAGCATTGAATGACACAACTACAAGGGGTGTCTTTAGTTCAACCATCTAGTCTGCTATACTAGCCATATGTGGAATTCAATATTTTGATGTCAAATGAGAGTATTTACTACATTCCTCATTGTGTAAATGAGTCTGCAGCCACCGGTAAATAGGGTTATGGAAATGCCTGACTTAAGGGATGCTATATAAAAAAGAACAATTTGATAGGGAACATCCATGAAAGGCCTCAACATTTCTGCAGACTGACTAAAACTATCAAGGAGCTGCAATCATAAGTTTTTCTAGAATGTTTTCCCTTTAATACAGAATGACAGGCTCCCTTAAAGTGGCATGAAAGGAGAAAATGAAAAGGAAAAGAGTATTATCCTAAGTTGATTCTTAGAGCATGAAAGAGTTTAGGGAAAAATATTAGGAAAAATAGGAAAGGAAAAATTGGGCTGCCAGGAAAACAGTCTTCTCAATTTCCTAACTAGAAATAGTATGAAGAGTGATACATAATAATCTCTTAGACTGTCTCTGTAAAACTATGTATCTAGTTCTCATCAAAAGTGGTTCAGAAGCAAAGACTTTATGCAAAGCTGTTACCACCACTTGACAAATCCAAGATCTGAACAGGACACATCATTGCTTTCCAAGTACTATGAAATGAAGAAGAAAAGCTACTGTTGGTAATCCTGCTTCTTCTATAATCTTCTATAATGAAAGAATTATATCCTACTCATATACAGTGTAGTTCAACCAGTGATGTATCAGGAATCACTCCCATACTCCCATCTAAGATTCTTGAGCATCTGCAGAATCTGAACTTTGATTTTTAAACACAATCATTTCTAGTCTTTATGTTTGAAAAGGAAAAAAAACACCTTTCAAGGGTGAACTGAGTGCAAACTGTGCTATTCTCTGCTATGAGCTAGGATAGTAAATCAATAGCAGTATGAAACATGAACTCCCTCCCCATCTCCCATCTTTCAACTCAGTAGGCTCAAGACTCTGAAGATTGTCTCTGAAGGGTGATTTTAGTGTCAGTGTTGTTATCAATATATTTTTCTGACAAAGCCTCTGATGAACATGGAAATAAGGCTGAGTGATCCTTCTGGATCACTGAATTGACTCTCATGCCATAGCAGAACTGCAACATACAACTCTCCCCATAAATACATAGTACTGGAGTTCTTTCAACTTAAATCTATTTTTTGGCTCCCACTATTCTAGTTAAAGGCCTTACTGCTTCAGGATAGTGGGTACTTTCTTCTGAAACCAAGGCCAAATGTATTTATGGTCAGCTTATACCCATTTGATTGTGCGCCAGTATCACCCTCCAGTGTAAATAGCTCTTCTTCTCTCTTGGTGTTGACCCCACGATATATTTAACAGCAATCACTCCTCTCTCAGCCTTCCTTTGCCAGACTAAGCAAGTGAAGCTCTGCAAGGCTCCTTGAAGCTGGCCCCCACTTCACTGAGCCTGCTAGAACTGTACAGACAATTTCCAATAAAGACTCACCAGTATATTGTGTAAGTGGCAATATGTTCCTAGCTTTGTTGAGAAAAGCCACCTGAGATTCCTTCTTTTCTTAATTCTGGCAGGTCTGAGAATAAGAAACTAATGAGAATTACTCAGATGATGAGGCTATTTAAAACACACATATGAGCACCCAGCTCATGGAGTGGCGACCCTTTTGACTGCCGAGACAGAACTGCTGAGGTCTCCAGACGTCTCTGCCCATATGTAGTCTGGAAACAAAAAGGGAAACAAGGAGAGTTAGTTATTATTTCTTAAGCAATTGGTTTTGTAAGAGATATATTTTTAAAGCCCTATGCTTTTCTCGTATTCCTTTTTGCTTCCCTGATGTTTGACACTCTTTGCTTCACAACAGAATCCAGTAAGGAAAACCAGGAACAGGATGGGGCAAGGAGGATGCTGGGCACAGAAGGACCTGCTGAACCTGGCAAGGAGGAGAAGGAGCTGGCAGAGAGAGATCCATGTCAAGGACACTCATCATCCCAGTGGTGCTAGCACAGGTTGCTCCTGTCAGCCCAGCACTGTCATCACGTGTATGAATGGTTGCCTTATGCCACCAATACCAGCTTCCCTGATGACCTCCCCATGATGGGAATTTTCAGAAAAGATACATTCTAATCAAATGTAAATAGCATATTGTTTCTGAAAATGCCCATAGCTGAGTGGGCAGCATAATGGTATTAATTCAAGTTTCTAAACAACATCACTATACCTGTTGGTATTGATCTGACACCCATAATTGATATTAATGGGTTGCATATTCAGTTTAGTTACTCCCTTCTAAAATTTCACCTTGAAATTTTCCACTGCTGATAGTATACAATGGTGAGTCCTTTTCTAGAAGAGGTAATTAAAATGTGGCCAGACACAAAGATGGAAACAGAATGGCTGTGGAAATATGTCCATGCTAAGAGAGGAGAGGAAAGGCAGAGGAGAAAGGGAACTAAAATGAGCCATACTATAGACAAGCTATTTTATTTATATATAATGGTCATAGCTCTTGCTAGGGATTTCCCAGTTACACAGATTTGGACAATAATTTCCTTCTGTTATCAGCTTGGCCCAGGAGAAGAGTGCTGGCCTTCTCAGTAAGGTGAAGTTGCCATAGAAGGAAAAGGCCAAGCATGCTTGGTGTTCCTCAGTTCATGCAGACCCGAGCACTACCAAAGGAGCCTTTGTCAGACTGCAGTAATATCACTCCCAGGAGCTCTCTTATGTGCTGCGCTGCTTGGAGCACCAAGTCACCATCACAGAGAGGACTTCAGATCTTTTGATCAGACAACACAATGCTTGGATTCAGATACTGAAATGGTTGCTCAAACTTGTGATCCATGCAGGCACGCTTTACCAGTGAACAGATTAAATGTAACTGACATGTAAAGTGTGTCATCAGCTGGAGTGAGCTAGTGGAGATGCAATTCAAACTTATTATGGCCAAGTCCATAAAGACACCTTAGCCTGAATTTAAAAGCACTTTAATGAACCTTCCATCCTTATGCATGAATGGTAGATTAGGCTTAAAACACAAGCTATGTTGTTTGATCTCTGAGACTGGGCACTCAGGACCTCTTCTGCAATGTTTCGTATTAGTCTGGGGCAGACAGAAGTACCAAGCCTTGATCCTGGGGAAAGGAGCGCTGGAAGCCAAGCTTAAGTAAAGAAATCATAGAATCATAGAATGGTTTGGGTTGGAAGGGACCTCTGGAGGTCATCTAGTCCAACCCCCCTGCAGTGGGCAGGGACATCCCCAACTAGATCATGTTGCTCAGAGCCCTGTCAAGCCTCACCTTGAATGCCTCCAGGGATGGGGCCTCAACCACCTCCCTGGGCAACCTGTTCCAGTGTTCCACCACCCTTGTGGGGAGGAACTTCTTTCTAATGTCCAGTTTAAATGGTTCCATGACAATGCTTCTACAGGTTTTCTGCAGTAGTTTTTGTTTCCCAGGCTGGATATTTATTTTGTCCACCTGTGCCAGATTGAAACAATAACTGGAAAGCTCACAGTCTTCTAGTGCCTGCTTTCTATAACTATTGACTCTGTTGAGGATGACAAGGGAAACACAGCATTTTTTGTCCTCTTATACCTCCCAGAATGTAGACACAGCATTCTGGAAAATGTGCTGATTACCTGTAATCTTCAAGAATCCCATTTCAAAAATAATCCATGTAACCAGAAAGAAGGAAAGATGCAGATTATTTGAATGTAGTTCTAATGTCCTCAGAACTAACTGCTTGAAGTGCTTGAAAGAAATCTGATGGAGTATAATAGTTGTTGCGATCCTTCCCCATCGCCAGGAAACATGGTACTGATTTGACTTGGGCTTTGCATGTTAATTTTGTGCAGTATTTCTGATAATACTCAGAAACCTCTTGCTGTGTGGGTAGGATTAATGCAAGATGGTACTGATGCAAAATATAGCATGCTTGCTGAAAGCGAGCTGGAAAATTGTTTCACATGTTCGCTAAGCTATACCCTGTTAGGCGTATTTCAAAAAATGTTCAGACACTGATGTTATTTCTGTACATGAAGAACCTAAATTACAATCCAGATTTCATAAAGACAGCACAAGATGTATCTACCAGAGTAGGACAGAGTATAGGTTAAGACACACAATTGAGTTTCCTCGGTTTAATGAGTTACCACAGACCACCTGAGCCGCTACAGCTAACCATATATATACACATACCTTTCACCTGGGGCAGATGTAGGGTGGTTGTGTTGAAGTGATTTGCAAGCTAGCAAGAGGGAGTATGTATTCTGTGAATGTGGCCCAGCTGATGTTTAGTGGTGTGTCCAACTGGGAGTCACATTCTTCTCTGCAAGGTGGGCATCTGCTATTTTTTATGTTTGGGACTTTGTGAAACTTAATTCCTACCAGCACCCTTGAGCTCTAGTTCTGGCAAAGAAAGGAGTGATTGGCATTTTTCACTGAAGGCCTGCCAGCCCCTGTGCTGGTAGCTCAGTTGTGTGTTTGAGATGTGGCTCTCCAAAGGTCTTCAAAGCTTGCTGAATACAGCATTTTAGTGTTATTTTTAATGGGATCTAGAAAACCTGAACACTCCTGAAATAGTGTGCTTGAACTTACTGACTTTAAATATATCTAAGATTTTTTTTCCTGTACTAATTACTTAAGATGTTGAGTCAGTATCTTGGTGTCACTAGACAGCAGTCCAAAAGCAGTTCTATCTCTGTCTAAAACTGCATTTTGTTTTGTTAGGTTTTTTTAAGAGGAATTACATAAAACCCAAGGATACAATTTAACTCTAATGGGAAAAGGTTTTTCTTACAAATAACAAAAAAGTGATAAAGCATTGGGACATTTAACAGACTGCCTGTGCAAAGAAGATTGGAGAAAATGGAAAAATTACTTTAAACCTTCCCAGTGGCAGAATTTTATCTGAATAAATTATTTTAAGAGTGCATGACATTGTCTTCTCTGTTACAGGCAGTCACACCAATTAAACTGGTGTAACCATTCTTATTTTGGATTAAGGGTACATTTACTTCATCTTACTTTTGATTTGTTCCTAAGTGATGCAAGTTAACTGATAAAATTCCAGTTTAATTTGAAATAAAATTGGTTTGGATTGGTTTGAGCTAAAACTGCTTAGAAGTAGCCTGTAAGATACTCCTGTGTGACCTGGAGACTTCACATCAAAATAAAAATGTTCATATACAGACTTGCACAAAAAATATCCAAAGGTTTGAACTTCAGCCCATCTAGTTCTTTCCCTTCTCTTCACCCAGACAAACCTGGGGTTGTGTGTTCCACTATTTTCAGTGGTTCAGCATAAGATACATCTGATAATGTTGCAAGTCAAGGCAAGAGTCCTCCTGAAGTGATGCAGGAGAGTTTTTTAAAGGTCAGTAAATAGATCAGTTAAAAACCAGACCAATAAACAATAGAAACAGAGCAAGAAAAGAGAATGAAGCAAGATCAAAGGATGTGACTGTATGTTTACCTGTTCTTAGGATGCAGTGTTTCCCTTCTTGGAGACTACTAAGCTCTCCTGTTTTCTCCAAAAGCCAAGCTTTCAATCTCAGAAAGTGAAATGCTTTCCTTCTTAATTATGGTGAAAGGATATTTTGTATAATCTCAAGGACATTCTCCTTAAAAGCAGAAGGAAATACTGGAGGCATTTTAGTGCATAAAATTGTCTTAGTAATTTTGCTTTCTTATATTGCTGAAGAAATTCTGCTTAATATTAAGTAATACTGCTTTCTTATACTGTTAAAGAAATTCTGCTTGTTATTAAGTAATACTGCTCTTTTATATTGCTAAATAAATGTTTTTCATATAGGCAAATGTGGTATCTGTGGCATTCATGGCATTTGGTAGAGAAATGCACAAGTGCTATTAAATAACAGGTCCTCACGCCACCTAATGAGGTAAGTAAACATAATCCTGTTTCTGTATGGCTAGATGTTACTCCATTCTCTGGATGATGATGACCTAGAGAAATCAAGTGATTTCAGTGTCAACTCCAATGCCCCTGGAAGCCAACAACCTAGATAGATGCCTGCACTTAAAAGGATTAAGAGTATGAAAAAAAAGTAATTTTAAACTTGGGAACTAAAGTTCCCAGCTGTCAATCCTGACCTGAATTTCCTGGACTATTTAAAACACAAATGTAAAAGGTTGTCACTGGAAGTTAAACAGTATAGGAATGATTAATCTGAGCTGGTGACATGGGGTTGTAGGCCAGTGATGTTGTGTTTGTGGAGTTTCAGTCTTTTCTGGCAAGAATATCTCCCAGGGCCAGAGAGAAGAGGGGGCAGGAAGCACTGTCTACTGTTATTAAAATGGTCCACTGATCTCATGCCTTTAAGGAGGTTCAGACAAATAAATAGTCAAATATTAACCTTTTTAGCTCAGAAAGGGAAGAAAAATGTCCAAGCACAATTAAAAGCAGTAATGTGGTGAGCCATTCTCTGTCTGTAGCTCTGACTGGTGCAATCCAGACACTTTTGTGGCAGATATTGTAGAAGAATAACACATTACATGACCTGTGTATGAGACAGAAGCAGACAGATGCAAATAGTGGGAGTAGGGAGGTGAAGGGGAAAACAATAAACTGAGTACATTGGGGGGAGGGGGGAAGGCACTGCATCTTCGCATAAGCAATGCCAGAAAAGCATGTTCATCCTATCCCAGAGTAGGATTATTACCTACAGCATATTCATGATTGCTTTGTGTCCTCTGGTCTGAGTGTTTCAAATTATGGGTATTCCACTATGTCCTTTGAGAGCTTCTTCTGCAGTCTAATGCCGCTCATCTTTGGAAGCTTTCCCTGATGTATGTTTCAGCTCCCTTTTTTATTTCCATCTGATTATTCAAAGTTGTACCATCTTCTCCCTGCTTTCCCCCCCCTTTCACATTCCTTGGTGCTTTCACCTTTCAAATAATCTTGGGCACCTGCCTGGGCCATTCTTTGCTGTTGCTTGGCAAGGTGAGCAAGCACTCCTGTAATCTCTCCTTACAACTCAGTCTCTGCAGGCAGCTGATTATTTTTGTTGTTTTTCTGTGCATGTCTCATGCTTTTGACTTACTTTTTTTTTTTGCTACATTGGCCACATCCTGACTCCCAGCTCCTCCCACAGAGAGAAGAGAAGCTAACCTATTCCTTCACAGACACAGTCCTTTTGCTTTTACTGTGGTGTCCAGAGGACCCACATCATTTTAGGTGCTTTAGGTCAAGGTAACAGTGTCTGCACAAGAGCTCTTTCTTATTTTCTAAATGCCTTTAGTGCTTTGCCTCCTTCCTGATGTTATTATGCTGGGAATGTTTTCTAGTATAGACCTGGCTTTGGGCTGAATCTCTGCAAAATTGGATACATATTTTGCTGTGAGAGAGCTAGGAAAGAGAATTTTATTGAGTCAAGGTCAATTCTATGTGGTCCTTCAGAGGTTTCGTTCAGCTACCAACACCACATGATAAGCTGTATAGAGCATAGTCTCCAGTAAGATTTGATCACTACAGTAAGTATTGCTAAGTAAAAGCACACTTTTCTGCTTTCTTCCACAAAGATACATATGTTCAAATGGGTCATTGCATCTAAATAATCCAAATAATGTTAACAAAAGCATTTGTGTATGAAGTCACTTGTAAGTTATGTTGACCAGGGCCACTGTTGGAAAGGCATCACTGACTTGTTTCTCTTGAAAACAGCTGAAACTGTACACCATGCAGCCACCATCATGCCTGTCAAAAGGCATGTCTTGATAGAAAAGAATTCTACAAATCCTGACCACGCTAATTAATCACTGCATCCAAAACAGTATAGTAGCATGCTTCTCCTGGGGTCAGGAACATTTATACCTCTCATTCCAGGGCATGATTAGGACAGAGCTTCTCATCTATAAATCGGAAAGGATCCACAAATTAAGGCCAGCTAGGTCAAAACTCCTGACTTGTTGCTTTTTCATTGGAATTTCAGCATTTCATCAAAATCATCATGCAGATTTATATGCTTGAAATTTAATTCCTGGAGCCTGGTCCCTGATACTTTGCATAAGTAAGAAATCTCTCCTTTTGAGATCAGCTCTCGGGGAACAAATGGGCTTCCCATGGGAGACTGCCATGGCCCCACATGTATCCTTGTGCTTGGCTGATAGAGCCCAGGTCAAGGTTCCCACAGCTCTCACTTGTGTCTGTGTCCAGCTGCAGCCCCCCCAGACTCCCTCCACAGGAGCCACCATCCAGCAAATCACTGTGAAAGAGAGTTTGCCGAATTCAGCCATTTCCATTTCTGCTGCATGTGTTCCAACTCCAAGTGATTGCTCCTCCTTTAAAAGCACCTGATGCATGAGATGCAGGGCTTGTCACAGAAGTGCCAAGAAAATTTCAGGTGCAATGATGTCAATGTTCAAATATTTCTCTTTAGGTCCCTTTATGTAATTCCAGAAATGAAAAACTTGGAAAGCAGGGTGGATACCACTGGTACAGACTCTGTAATGATCAGATAATGAGTAAAATCATCAGCTTCTATCAGGACTGGAGAAGTAAAAGTGCAATCCAGAGATACACGTTAGCAAGGGAAGTTGGATCACCACAATGCCTTCCCTTGCCTCCTTCTTGGCTGCCTCCATCATACTTGAAAAAGGCACTCCTGCAGAAGGCTGACACTTTCAATCTGTTTCATCCTGCACAACAAAAAGAAACAAAGCTTAGATTCTCAGGTAGGAACCCTGGAGCATGTTTGGATTTAATTGCTTTCATTGTTTAGGTCTGGATGTAACGAACAAGAAAGACTTGGATAATATTTTGAATGTCTGTATTTGAAACATGCAGTGCTCAACAAAAGGTAAAAATCTTACTCCTGTGTAGCACAGCCCCAGGACAGAGGTGTTTGGGTAGCCCTAAAAGGTGTGTGTGTGTTGCCAGCTGCTAAAAGCAATGGCTCTGCTAAATCAAGGCTAGCCAGATGGCTCTCATCTTACAGTGCGTTAAAGAGTAGCCCAGAAGTGGTTACTAGAAATTAACATATAAGACAATAAAACAAATAGCAGCACCATTAAACTAAGAGACTTTATGTGCTCAAGCCTTGTTTACAGCAGGCAACCATGCTGAAGTATCCCAACCAGTTCTGCCACTGGTCTGGCTGAAGTGATGCTGGGCATCAGCCACAATCCTGGGTGTAAACAGCTCTCCAGTGTCTGGGCCTGGTAACCAGCAAAACCAGGAGAAACCACCAACCCTACACTCACGGCAGGAATCGCTCCCCTGTTGACACCAGTTCAGGACAGCTGGTAATATGATGTAATTTGGGTTTGTTCCACAAGGTATTAAAAAATACATTGTTTAGTATAGTTGCAGCTGAAGCTTTATCTTCTGAAGAAACTCCTACATCCTTGCTTTTCTTCCACTGGCCGAAACAGTAAGCCAGCCAACGTTGGCCTGAGGATGATTACACATTTTTCTTCCTGCTAATGTTGTGTCCCGCTAAGACCTGTTCTACCACTGGGGCTCACATGGATTTTTGAAATGATAGGTGCTGTGGTATCTTGCTCATTCCTTCTTCTGAGAGATTTAAAACAAACAAACAAAGAAAAACCCCACCAAGCCAAACCAAGGCAAATAAAAAACACAGAAAATACGTACAGGGAGGAAAAAAAAAAGGAAGATGTTATTTGTGAAAAGTATTTGTTGATCTGAAAGGGCGTTCTATTAAATGTTTTCAAAACAATTCCATCTTTTATTAGAGCAGTGTAATTAAGAGTCTCGATGGGTCAGTCCTTTTCACTATGTTCTCCAGATATGGGTTCAGTGTCAGTTGGTATATGCTGGTGCTGAGCATGGACACACCAATGTTAAATCTTCTTCTTTTTTATTATATTAAGATTATGCTACTCCTTCATGGAAACATATACCCATGGTTTAGTGATATACACACCAGAGTTGTCACAGCTTGTTTGGAATAGAGTGGAATCCAACGGAATAGAATAGAATAACTTAGGTTGTAAAAGACCTAGAAGATCGCTGAGTCCCACTGTTATCCTAACACTGCCAAGTCCACCATTGGCTGAAGGCAGAGAACACAGACGAAAACAGAGGTATGGTGGAAGATGCTCAGCAGATGGGGAAGGAGAACTGGGCACAGCGTGTCAAGAGTGCTGTTCGCCTTTCCGGCGTTACCCTACTGCCTGCCTTGAGCGCATCCCTCCTTCCTCCCCTTTCTCGGTAGAATGGGGACCTGAAGACCTACTTCCTGGGCGTGCTGCCAGGATGAATGGATGATAAGGCACTTCTCCAGCCTTTCCCTGAAGCCCCTGTGCGCGTGCAGAGCGCTGGAACAAGGCCTCTCCGGGCCCCGGTGGGCGTTAGGCCAGGGGCAGACGTTACACCTCCGCCCCCATCCCGGGACAAGGCCCGGGCGGGGTAGTCCCGCTGCGCGGCCGCGCAGCTTTCCGCTGCGCTGCGCGCCTGGGGCGCCCCCTGGGGGCCGGCGGCGGGAGCGCGGGGCGGCGCGGTCACGTGGATGTGACAGCGGCGCTGTGCCTGGCCAGCGGCAGTCGCGGCAGCGGCACC